>WYDF02071009.1:0-11450 GCA_009867245.2 Adranes taylori
ATTCCTTAAAATTGGTTTACAACAAGAATTTATTTGTCGTCCGGCCCTCCAAGTTTTTTTTTAATCAAGCCTCAAGAAGGTAGGTGACCACTGCTCTAGAGGCTGCATATTGAGATACATGCCCATCTAATCTGATCTACAGTTAAGTGTGACAAATTGAGCTTATATATCATTGTTCTTAAAAATTCATCTTGAACTCTCTTAATTCCACCAATATGCTTCTTATAGTGTGGGGACCAGATCACGCTCCCAAATTCTAATAGTGGTCGTACTAAACTGAGAGAAAGAGGGACGTGAACGTATGTGAGCTAAAATTTTGAAGGAATTTAGTTATGAAACCAAGTGCTTGTAAACCTCTCTTTTCAATCATGTCAAAATGGTTTACAAATGATAATTTCGAGTCAAAAATAATTCCGAGGTCTCGAATATGGTTAACCAAGCCGATGTCCCCATTATGTAACTTGTAATTTGGCGGAATTTGTAACTTGCCCTTATAAAAGGCGTTACATTTACTGGGGTTTACATATAGTGAGTTACAGTTACACCAGTCATCAAACTGATCCAAACTACGCAGCAGCCTGGAGGAGTCTCCAATTGAGTTCACTGTAGTGAATATTTTTAAGTCATCTGCAAACAGTAGAAATGACGAATCCCTGACGGGGTACTATGGGAACACTGTACTATTCCTGAGGTGAACTATGCCGACAAAATTCGTTACTTAGTCTGAGGTTGTGACCACGCTCTATGTGTTCTTCCTGATATGCCCTCCAGGTTACAACTGTAGTGCCCGTTTAATATTTTATAGGTTTCGATCAGGTTTCCACGAGTTCTACGCTCTACTAGGGACGGAAGCTTCAAGGACGCTAATCTCTCTTCATAAGATAGATTCCTAATCTCAGCCGGCAGTTTACTAGCTCTTCTCTGTACACGTTCCAGAGTCTCGATGTCTTTCATGAAATATGGATTCCAGATCAGATGACAATATTCCAGTGTAGGACGAATGTATGATTTCTAAATAATTAAGAAGGCACTTGCTGTTAAATTTGGAAATGCCTTCTTCGTTATATTCAATAAAGAGTTTGTTTTTTCAGTACCCCATTTATATGCTCGATCCATTTCAAGTTTGTGTTTATTGTAATACCAAGGTCCTTCAGCGAAGCTACTGCTCTCATTGGTTCACTAGCAAGTGAGTAATATTTTCCAGAGTTTTCCGCACACATGTAAAACCGTACATTTACCAGTGTTTAATAGCAGTTAGCCATTGTGTCCAGTCGTATATTTCGTGCACGATTACCTGCGTGTTATCATTTGGATCGTTCGGGTACCCAATAATCTTCGCATCATCTGCAAAATGACTAATTCGATTTGGTGACTGTCTGGACATGTCGTTGATGTAGCACAGAAATAGCAGGGCTTCAAGAGCAGAGCCCTGCGACACGCCGCTAAGGGTCTGTACTCAGAAGTGTAATTGCCCTAAGCGCGAACTCAGTAGGTACGATCTGATAATAAGTTCCAGATCCGTTTGAGGAGGTTACCTCTGATTCGCATTGTATATATCTTGTACAGTAATCGTTTCGTCGAACGCCTTTTGGCAATCCAAATATAACATGTCCAGGGATTCACCCTTGTCATATTTACTAGTGTACTCCTCCAGTACTATGAGCAAATTTCTAGTGACCGATCGCCCGGTTAGGAATCCATGTTACGAATCTCTAAGTGTGCCATTTTCAAGTAGGAAAGTGGTGATATTTTCAGCTACTATTTTCTCCATGCATTTGCATAGTATAGATGTTAGGCTAATTGGCCTGTAGTTCACTGCTTTAGCTTTGTCATCCTTCTTATAAACAACGATAATTGTAGCCTTTTTCCTATCATCAGGAACTGCACCTGAGGTCAAAGAGTCGACCATTACTTCGGATAAAGCAGGGCAAACCGCACTTGCACATTGTTTTGGAAAAGCAGGCCAGGAAAGGTTGAAAGGTTGTCAGATCTCGGACTGGTATTTGCTTTAAGGTTTTACAAAATTTTCTGTACCCTTGCAGGATGTATATCCACAGAATCAATGTGATTTGCCATTCTCGGTAGATCTGGCAGGGGACCATATGTTTCCTGAGAGTATACGCTATGGAATTGCTTTGCAAATTCTTCTGCTATTAATGTGCTATCAGTAGTTGATTCAGATTGTTGTCAACATTTAGTGATAGGTTTCTATATGCCGCATACACCTCGGTTGACTTCACTGCTTTTTAATTGCCCCAAACGTATCTTTACCTTTTCGTACTCTTTATAATCGCTGAGCTTCACCAGGGTTATAGCGTGTTTATATACAACTTTTGCAGGTACAAATAAGGGTACGGGGATAAAAAATCCAAACATTTTGTTAATAAATTTTAATAACTTAAATGCTATATGTTCAAAACATACTTCCAAACGTTAGTTATATTGACTCTAGATTACTGAATCAGCACCATGTCGGCAGGCTTGACGAACTTTGGTCTTCACACGCTTCATCATATTACGGTAGACTGTAGATAGTATCTGCCGCAACTTTTGTCGGATTCCCGCTTTTAGTTCTTCTGTTGAAGAGGCTTCCCAACCGCAACTGTAGACCTCTTGCTTTAAGTGTCTCAAAAACCGTTCAGTAGGTCTAAGTTGAG
Source organism: Adranes taylori (assembly GCA_009867245.2). Classification (NCBI taxonomy): domain Eukaryota; kingdom Metazoa; phylum Arthropoda; class Insecta; order Coleoptera; family Staphylinidae; genus Adranes; species Adranes taylori. The sequence continues at coordinate 2,658 of WYDF02071009.1, forward strand.
GTACATTTCGGGACTTTTCAATGAAATGCTGCTATGACGTTACCAGCGTAATGAGCAGTGGTCATGTCAGGCCAGAATATAAACTGATCATCTGAATGCTTTTCATTTCTAAATCGTCTTAAATGAGAGCTGATGCAATATTTTTCATAAATTTATGCATTAACGGAATTTCCAGAGGGCAAATGTAAGCCGATGAATGTCCCTTGAAGAGATTGCAATCCAGATCAACACTTTTGATACACATTTTTTATGTCCCTTAATTTACACTTGGGGATCAACGTCTCTATTCTTCTGACAATAATAGTACTGATTGTTTGCAGTATCACTACCATCTAGCGTAAAAAACGATACCCTCAATAATAATTTCTAGCCTATTTGAAGATGAAAATCCGTTTTCACTAAGTTGTCTCAACTTGTATTTTGCTCGTTTTGTTGTTTTTCTGTGTATTTTGGTGCAGTTGTTCGTGCTTCTAAAGTAATATTTTCTTTTTTAAGAATATCGCTCACGAATTTTTTGTAGATTTTATATATTTCGACCTAGTTGCTTGAGTTTCTCAGCATCCGACATTTTTCAGAGCATCCGACAGTTTTGGGTAGCTATATAGCTCAACACTAGATAGAAAGTTGCAGATGTTATCATCATTAGCTTTGTCGAAGTTACAGACCCGCTTGGTTTTGCAGTAGGGTTTTTCTAAAAACACTTGCACGTTGGCCTCAATTATAGTCACTTTTCCCTATTGGCGATTTTATATCTACTTCTGTTATTAATTTGTTGTCATTTGTGAATAGCAGATCCAGTAACGTTTGATTATTATTAGCACGGTACGGACTCATTGCTTAGTGATCGTTCCAGTTTATTCTGGTTCTGGTGCCAGTTTATTTGCCGTAAATTAAAATCGCCAAAAAACATGGAAATTATTATGCTCTCATAAATTGAAGACTTTAAATGTCAATGTTTTATGGAAGTTTGATGAGTTAGCCTATAGACACATATTAAGTTTTTAATCCATCTTGACTGTATTTAGCTTTGACCGTAAGTACTTCGCTCGAGCCATCGCTTAGATCAGGGGTCGGCAACCTGCGGCCCTTTGGTCTATAGTATAGTCTATTTATTTTTAATAATATTTATACTCGTATATGATATAAAAGCATTATTTAAGTTACATATGAATGTGCGGCCCGCATAAAATTTTTTATTTTAAAAATGGCCCGCCGTCCGAAAAAGGTTGACGACCCCTGGCTTAGATCATCAGTACTTATTATATTGGGTTTATGTCCTTTAAGTTCCTTTATAAGATATATGCATACACCACCTCCTCTCTTGTTATTCCGATCTACTCTAGTAAGGATGTACTTCGGAAGATTTACCATACTGTCAGGTATGTCGGAACTTAACCATGTATCCGATATCATGACTATGCCCGGTACAGTGACTGGTATTACGGATAGGAATTCGTTAAACTTTACCGTCAAGGAGGCGATATGAGTGTACATTAACTTTACATTTATCGTTCATATGAGATTGGTTTAGCGTTATTTTGCTTGTGTGTAACATGGTTGTGTTCATTGCCTGCCCTGTCAATTTGATGGTCATCTTTTTGCCTTAATCTATTTAATATACTCGGAAATTCCTTTGCTGGTTTGGAAACTGAAAATCCGATTGTTCATTCTGATGAAATTTATTGAAATTTAATCTTCGGATAATATTAGACAGAATTTGAAAAAGATTTGAATGTTTTGAGAAAATGTGAATGTTTTGTGTGAATTTTGTGTAAATTTATGTAAACGTCCAAATCATTCATTTGTATTATGTCAATTTAAACTAGTTGGAAAGTTGTCAAACAAGTTTTAAAATTTTTATTTTCAAATCTTCAACTGCTATTATTTGTAATATGTAAATTATGAAAAAACACATTGGCAAAAAGTTGGACAGCATGTGGATATAATTTAGGAAAAAGAAATTATACAAAATTTCGACAATATTTGGATAAAATTTAGAGTAAAATGAGGAAACGTTAGAACAACATTTGAACGTAATTTAGACAAAAATTGGACAAAATTGAACACAATTTAGACAAAACTGACACGAAATTTGGAGAAAATTTGGACGCAATTTGTTCATTTCTTGTGTTTCAATTGACATGGTTTCCCATCTAACCCCCACACATCTTTTTTACGGATGCTGGAGCCATACATAAGTGTACTTACGAACCTTGCCAGTACTTTAGAGAACGTTTGGAATGAACATCTGTTTCACCACGAAACGAATAATCTTCACCTATCCATCCATAAAACACCCCCCGGAGAAGATATTCGAAGATATTGTAGCGGTTTTATCCGGAAAGGTTTTGTCCTAGAACACTTCCTTACATATATTAATCTTTCCTTGTGAAGGAGTTTATGAGCACACATTGTAAAATCTCTCAGCGCACACAAGTACTTGCAATAAGAAATGTAAGAAGAAATTAGTGACAACAAAGTGCACGATTAAGAAAAGGAGTAGAAAAAGATTAAGAAAAAATATAAGAAATAATAATAAGAAATTGTTAGGTGATTTAAGCTTACTTTGCTTTACTATTTTTCGTCTCTGTTTTTTGCATCTCAGAGACAACATTACTGATTTGATTTTCCGTTTTCTTTAAATCGTCACGTAGCGTTTGTAGCTCGGACTCGCATTCTTTAATCTGTTCCATTAATTCGCTGCGCGTCTTTTGCATTTCTAATCGAGATCGCGATGTATTAAAATAGCCACCTGTTAAGCTACCTTTCGACGAAACCTAAACAAATATATTTAAAAAAAATTAAAACACAATAAATGTTCAGCTAATTGAAGGATTAACTTTAAAAGGTTAGTTAAATTGGAAAAAAATTGAACAAAAATTTGGACTAAATTTGCCAAAATTTGAGCAAAATTTGGATGTAATTTGGACAAAATTTAGACATTTACATAAAATTTATACAATATCTGTATAAAATTAGATAAAATTTACACAAAATTTGGTAAAGATTTAGGCAAAATTTACACAAAAAGTTGGAATAAATTTTGCCTTAGTTTAGATGTGAGTTGCACAGAATATGGATATAACTAAAGCAACTATTAGACAAAATTTGGACGTACTCTGACAAAATTTGGAGGTACTTTGACAAAATTTGAACAGTTTTCACACAATTTGGACAGAAATTAAACAAAAGTTAGACAAAATTTGGGCAAGATTCGAAAACCTTTAAACGAAATTTAAACTTAATTTGGAGAAAATTTTAACTAAGTGTGGAAAATTTTGCACAGAATTTCGGCCAAATTTGTACATGATTCTGACGTAATTTGGACGTACATTATACAAAATTTAGATAGAATTTGGACAAAATATTGGAAACATTTCTATGTAAATTAATCAAATATTTGGACGTCATTTGTACAGAATGTGGATGACAATTATATAAAATTTAGACAAGACTACAAAAAATTTGAATAAAACTTGGAAAAAATTGGCAAAAATTTAAGTAATTTGGAGCAAATTTCAAGGTATTTTGGATAAAATTTTGGCAAATTTAAACATTTACACATCATTTGGGTAAAATCTGAACAAAATTTGGCAATATTTGAAAACAATTTGGACATAATTTGGAGAAAATTAAAAGTTATGTAGAAAAAATTATACAAAATTTAGGAGATATTTAAATGTAACATGGAAAAAATTTGGGCAGAATGTGGACAAATTTAGATAAAATGTGGACAAAATTATACATTATTAAGATCGAATTTACACAAAATTTGAAAAAAAATGGAGAAGTTTGGAGAAATTTCGATGTATTTTGTACAAAATTTACAAATTCACAAAATTTGGACAAAATCTGTAGAACATTTGGAGCCAATTTGGACGTAATTTGCAAAAAATTTCAACATAATTTAGACAATTTTAAAAAATGTAAACAAATTTTACACAAATTTTGGGCAAAATTAAACACCATTTACACAAACTTTGTACATAATTCGGATAAAATTTAGAAAAAATTTTGGTAAAGATTTGGACGTCATTTGGACGGATTTTGGACGGATTTACACAGATTGTGGACAAAATTTGAGCAACTGTAAGACAAAATTTGAACAAATGTGAATGTACTTGTGGCAATATTTGGACAAAGTTTTCACAAAATTTATCCAAAATTAGATAAGATTATCAAACATTTGGAAAGAAAACAAAGCGTAATTTAAAGTAAATTTCGACTAAATGTGGACAAAATTGGACAGAAAGAATTTGGACATGTCAGCAATATTAGTACAAAATTTAAACAAATTTACACAATTGGTAACAAAATTTTACCAAAACTAGTTCGTCGGAAAAAATTTGAATGTAATTTGGACAAAACAGACAAAACTTGGATAAAATTTAAACCAACTTCGGACAAAATTTTGGATGTGATTTACCCAGAATGTGAACAAAACTTGAAAAACATTAACAAAATTTGGACAAAATGTAATCGTAATTTTGACAAGCTTAGATAAAATCTAGACAAATGTTAAACAAAAGTTAGACAAAATTTGCACAAAATTTGAAAAACATTTGAACAAAATTTGATAGTAACAGACCTAAACTGGACAGAATTTGGAGGAAGGTGTACAAAATTGGGAAAAAATTATACAAAACTTGGACATAAGTTGGAGAAAATTTGGACGTAATTTGGACAGAAGGCGGACAAAATTTGTACAAAATTTAAGTAGAATTTACACAAAATTTGGACATGGACAAAAGTTGAAGAAAATGTGGACAAAATTTAGATTTACACGAAACTTGGATCTAATTAAGAGACAATTTGAATGTAATTTAAACAAAACTTATACAAAGATTAAACAATATCTGAACCAAATTTACACAAAAATTGGATAAAATTTCAACGTAATTTGGAGAAAATTTGGACAAATTTCGGACCAAAATGTGAAACATTTAGACAAAATTTTATATAAAATTCACACTAAGTTTGGAAAAAATTGGGAAAAACTTGGACAAAATTATGATAAACTTTGAACATTGTTTACACAAAATGTGCACAACATTTGATAAAAATTTGGACAAGATGTGGACTAAACTTAAAAGTAAATTGAAAGTGATTTGCACGGAATGTGAACAAACTTTGGACAAAACATGTACGCCTTTAGTCAACATGTGAAGGTAATTTCGAGAAAATTGGACAGAGTTTGAACAAGATTTGTGCAAAATTTGACAATATTTACACAACATTTAGAGCAAATTTAGACGAAATCTGTAGAAAATTTCGACAGAACGTAGATAAAATTTGTACAAAAGTTAGAAGCATTTCACAGAAAAATTGTAAATGACTGATAATGACTGATTTTATGCAAAATTTGTACAAAATGTAAACATGATTTTGACATAATTTCGACAAAATATAAAGAAAACTTAGGCAAAATTTAGATGAAATTTGGAAAACATTTGAACATAATTTGGAGAAAATTTGGACTAAATGTGGACAAATTTTTGAATAGCACTTAGACAAAATTCAGGACTAGGGCAGAACTAAAATTCAGGACTAAAAACTTGACTGGACTAGATCAATAATCTGAAATAATGTAAAATGATTATAAAAACACAGAAATAAATAAATAAAATTATACCTGATCCAACGTAACAAATGTTACGTACTTTTGACAAAATTTGGACGGTTTTTACAAAATTTAGACAAAATTGAGATTGAGACAAAAGTTAGAGAAAATTTAGAAGGATTGGGCAACATTTGAACAAAATATAAACGTAATTTGGAGAAAAGTTCTAATGAAAATGACTAAATGCGGACAAAATAAATTTGGAGAAAATTTACTAAAAATCTGCACAATTTTTATGTCTAAATACAATATTTAGACAGAAGTTTCACAAATTTAGAACAAAATTTGGACAAAATTTAGACATTTGGAGTAATTTAGAAAAGTTGTACATTTGGAAAGAATGTGGTTAAAATTTGTACACAATTTACACAATATCTAGAGAAAATGTAGATGAAATTTGGAAAATAATTCAACGTAATTTAGAAAAAAATTGGACTAAATGTGAATAAATTCTTGGACAACATTTATACAAAATTAAGACAAAATTAAAACCTTTTGCAACGAAACAAGTATAACATGACTGGACCAGATCTATAATCTGAAATAATGTAAAGTGATTATGAAAGCAGAAAGAAAGAAAGAAATAAAGTTCTACCTGATCACCATCCAACGTAACGCAATCTAAACCCGACGATCTTGCAAGTTTAGTGGCGACCTCCAGATTTCGACAAATCAACGTCCGTCCGAACAGGTACCTCATTGCTTTCTCATATTTGTCTTCGAAACGTAGTTTTATTACCATGGGAATCGCATCCTAAACAGATATTAAAATAAAATCTGATCTATTAAAAAAAATTTAATGTATTGTAACGGTTAATACAAGTATGTGCGTACGAAAGGGGGAATTATGGGAATTGATTTTTAAAAAACAACTTTTATTAATAAAACTACGTAAACATATGATTTAAGAAAACTACTTACAGCATCATTCGGATAATCTTGAATGCGAACATTTAACCTATTCAATGGCATAAAGGTAACTTCTCCAGGCAGCTTTTGCCGATTCATTTCTTTGAGAATTTGTGTGCCTATTTTATCAGAATCAACTACATGATGAAATAATTTGTTTCCTGTAAATATAAATAATATTTATACAAATAGAAATTCATTTTTATTCAAATTGTTTTCATAACATGACTAAAGTCCACAGAGTCACGCAAATAATCTGCGCCATCACGAAAAATAAACCTATCTGGTCAAAGAGAGAAATTACTAATAATGGCACAATACTAAATCCAAAACCATGCTAAAAGTACATTTTTGCCGCAGTTACAGTTTACGTTTCTATGCTAATCGATAGTTACCCTAAACAACGATTGATATAATTAAATTTAATAGATGAGTTATAATGTGTTATCGTCAAAACTAAGTAGACTAACAGTTGCTTTATGCAGTATATAGTCAATCTATTCACTTCCAGGATATGAAAGATGAAAGACTTCCAGTATATGTAGCGCTCCCATCCATGAATTTTTTGAATTGTCCACACATTTCTACTCAAAACTTTGTCAAATTTTGTTCACAATGTGTGGAAATCATGTTTAAATTACGTCTAAATATTGAACGAATGTTGTTTAAATTACTTCCAAATTTTATCTAAATTGTGTACCTAAATTTTGTACAATCTTTCTCCAAATTTTGTCCACATTCTGTCCAAAGTACATTTAAATTTTCTCCAAATTACGCCAATTTTGTACATATTTAGTCACAATTTTCTCCAAATTAGGTCCAAATTTTGTCCACATTTAGTCCAAATTATGTTCAGGCTGTTTTCCACATTTTGCCTAAATTTTGTCCAATATTCTCGAAATTATCTTCATATTATGTCTGTGTTTTCTTCAAATTGGTTTCACATTATGTGCAAATCATGTCCAAATTACGTTGAAGACCAAATTTGTATCAATTATTGTCTAAATTTTGTCAACATTTTTTGTAATTTTATTCTTTTTTATCTAAATTTTGTCCATATTTTACCCAATTTTCTTCCAAATTACGTACAAATTCAATTTAAAATTTTGTCTGAAAGTTTAAAAAACGATGTCTAGATTTTGCCCAAAGTACATCAAAATTGGTTCAAATTCGGTCGAAGTATTTCACAAATTTTGTTTAAATTTTACAAACGTTCACCAAAATACACCAAAATTTTCTCCAAATTACGTCCAAATTTTGCCGAAATTATTTGTAAATTTTGTCTACATTTTGAGCAATTTTATTTCTCAATAAATTCTGAGGAAGTTTTGTTTGCATTTTGTACAAAGTTTTTCCACGTTTTGTCAATAATTTGACTGTATTTAGTCCAAATTACATCAAAATGTTTTCCAATTACGTCTAAATTTTCTTCAAATTACGTCCGAATTCAATCTTTAATTTTCTCCAAATTACGTTAAAATTTTGCTCAGATGTTCTCCACGTTTTGTCTAAATTTTGTGGACTAAAAAACGTTCTCCAAATTTTGTCGAAATTACCTTCACATTTTGTCTGAAAGTTATACATGTTTTCTTCAAATTGGGTACACATTGTGTTCACATCACGTCCAAATTACGTTTAAGTCTAAATTTTGCCTGAATTTTTATCAATTATTGTCTAAATTTTGTCCATATTTTGTGTAAATTTTTATCAATTTTTTGTCTCAGTTTTGTCCAGATTACGTCTAAAGTTTATCGAAATGTTGCCCAATTTTCTTCCAAATTCCGTATAAATTCTTTTTAAAATTTTGTCTAAGTGTTAAAAAATTACAAATATTTCACAAATTCTATCTAAATTTTCTCCAAATTTGTATAAATGTTGTACAAGTTATTTCCATGTTTGTCCATAATTGACCTACAATTCTGTCAAAATTATATCAAAATGTTTTTCAAATTACGTCTATATTTTGTGTACATATTTTGCCCACATTTATTCAAAATTTTGTTCAAAGTTGCTCAGGTGTTTTTCACATTTTTTCTAAAATTTATATTGTGTCTCAAAAACCATATAATTCGTATATATAATTGAATACCACACGCACAAAACGGAACGGATCGTCTTTTAAGCATATCCTAACAAGGTGAGCCGGAAACAAACCGTGCCCACTTCTGAGTCTGCCCAAACAAGAACAGAAAATTGCTAATTTCAACTGTATTACATTTGTAGACAAAAATTTTTTTTCATATGTGGATATTTTTCCAACATTT
>WYDF02071020.1:0-11449 GCA_009867245.2 Adranes taylori
AAAACCTGATGTCCAACTACCGATGATTTTCATTTGATATTGCATACAACTGGACAAGAACATTTTATTTAGTTATAAATGGTGATATTCACCGATACAGGAAATTGTTAAAAAACGTTGCTTTTTTTCAGTAAAAACAACTCGCCATTGTAAGGGAAATACTAAATCGTAAATCTTAAAATATATGACAATGCACCAGCATGTAGATAAAAGCACCCCACTCGTTGTGGGCTTTAACACAAAGCTTTGACGCGACATATGCCGCCTGATTACGCGTTGGTGACTTGCTTGATGCTTTACTTCTATCGCTGATACTTTACTTGTAACTTGAAATATTGCTTTACATGTATAGATGTATGTGTAGGTTTGTCGGAAACTGTGATCTTCTTAACGATTTTTTCTGGATTTTATGTTAACGTATTACGATTATAATGGATAATTTATATTTTTTTCTTAATTTAACTAATTTGTTATGATATTGATTAGTTGATTGGTTAGGTTGTATATTTGATAATATTTAATTGTATATTATATTTCTTTAGTGAATTAGATTAGTCAATTTAGATATATTGAGAGGATTTTAATTTAAGATTTATTAAGGAATTACATATTGCGATTATTAATTAATCGATTTAATGAGAATTCTATGTCAATTTTTCTAGCGTTCTTAATATGATTGAATTATATTCATGTCTCTTAAGATTAATGAAATATGACACCAATCATTATTTTTTTTTCCTGAAATATCGTTTTTATTTATTTTTTCTTCGAATTACCGGCATGGATCATAAATTACAGAATTTAGTGACTTGAAATACAAAAGCCATTGGCGGTGTAATTTTTCACCGTCCGGTAAATATAAATATAAATAAGATTCGTGGACGTGAGCGCCACCCCATATTTCATATACTGGAAGTCCTACGTTTTGTTACATCTTGTATAAAAGAAAAATTGAACCTTTTTGTTTCGACTGTCACTTTTAAGTCTTCTATTAAATTCAATTATCACAATAGTGTTTAGGGTAAACTAAGTAACATTAGTCTAACCCAGGAATGTTCAGTCCCCATATTAGTCTGCGGCGCGGACAGCTTCGCTCTCCACTTTGACACGGCCTACGGCCGGCCTTGACTCACATTTTCGCCATATTTGCCTACGGTCGGGTTTGGCATGGCCTACGGTCCCTCTTAACTCTGTTTTCTGCTAATTTCTAAAACAGCAGTCTGGCGTGTAAAGCACACCAGACTTCATTTGACTCCATTTTTCCCCACTATCGCATTTGCGTCACTCTTTCTTCGTGTCTGCTTTGAGAAAAACTGAGGTCCCCGGGGTTTTCACTTGTTCCATAAGTTCTATTTTTTCAAATTTCATAGGAACCGAGATATTTAATGTAGTACAATAGCTAGTCTCAAGTAAATTGATCGCAAACTTTACAAAACAAAAAACACACTGTATATATCTTAGTTTGTAATTTTAGTAAAAAATGTTTCAAATAAAATTGAATGAACTTTTAGTGGCCTATAGAATAAAGTTTATTCAAGTGTCCTATCTTTTATAGTTCCTGAAATATACCAAAAAGATTGTAACAAGTTGGCTCCTGGGTCTTACATAAGTTTCCGAAATTTCATTTTTACAGCTTTCATAGAAACCGAGATATTTAGGGTAGTACACTTTTTTTCAAGGTCAAATTACTCCGGTGCTATGACGTACGAGTTTTTTAAACTCGATTAGTCGGTTAAACATTAAAGAAACTTTGGACGCAAGAAATTTAAAAAAAATATTGTGAACATTGTCGAGAAAATGGACCTTAAAGTTAGCAAAACAAAAAAACACCCTGTACAAAATCGAAGGGCCTTTATGTAGCCTATACAATAAAGTTTATTCGAATGTCATATTTCTTATGTTTCCTAAGATATTTCAAAAAGTTTGTTAAGATTCAAACGTGGCAACACTGCTTCCTATACAATTTTGTAACATGGGACTTTTTTATTCGACGCATAATACAAGGCGCTATATGTATGCAAAATTTAAATCTCCTAGTTTGAATACAAAATATCTGAACAAAAAAAAATGGCTCCTGTCCGCCATATTGGCTTTATAAAAAAAATGGAGAAAACACATTCTGCGGGCTTAACGTTTACATCTGTTTACCAAATTTCATCCAGATCGGTCCCATAGGGAAGGAGACATTCTTGAACATACAGATGTACATACGTCCGCACGTATACTAACAGATACCGAAAAATCGATCTTTCTGTTAATTTTTCGAGCAAGTAACAATTTTTTTAGAAAAAACTTTTTATATGAAAAATTGTTCCATTTGACCCCTTCTTTGAATTGCGTATTAATGAATTGCAGTAATTTCACTTACCAGGATCATTTGAAATTAATGTGAATTCTCTTCATAAAAAATTGGTTCTGCTGAAAGCACATACCTTTAATTGGCTTGTTTTCCTTGAGATATAGAAAGAACATGTACATCAGTACTAGGTACTGTATTTGCACTATTATTTGTGCCCTGATTTTTGGTTTCAGTATTTTTAAAAGTAATAAAAAATTGGTGTAACGAACCTTTCAATTGGTTTTGTTTTCCTGTCAGATATTTTTCTAAAATTGTTGGTTAATGTTTACCTAACAGAAATTAATTGAAACATTTCGTAAATATCAAAAATTTCTGCCACCAAACCACTAAATAACTTTGAGCCTGAATTACAGTCATTTTGTCATAATATCATCACCCTATTTGATATATTCTTTTACTAAAGCACTAACAATAAGATAAATACCCGAAAAGTTATATTAGAAATTGTAAATAAAGCAGTAAACTAAGTTCTTAATTGATGTCAAGAAGGTTATAGCATAGAAATAACAAAATTATAACATCTCTTTAATAAAGACACGCGAATAAACTAAAATATATTTTCAAAATTTGTTTACTGAAATAGATTAATAAACAAAAATGCGAAAGCCAAATGCCAATAGGAATCATAGTTAGGTACTATAAAATTACGTAAAATAGTAGACTGAACAATAATATTTATTGGGAAGTGGGGACCAAAAAATAAAAATGTGATTACTGATCTGTTTCTGTTCTGATATTTCATCTGTTCTATTGTTTGATGTGTTGAAAAAAAATTTAAAAACAAATTTCACCACCTTCAAAAATTTTCCGCCCGCGTGCAATGCACACATTGCACAATAGGTAGGGACGTCCCTGCTTGACATATTTAGCAAGTCATCATTATAGCCTAAATAAAGCTTGGAATTGTTTGTATAACTTTCATACTTGGGCATTAAAAATATCACGATATACGCCTTTAGAATTTTGGCCCCTGGAGTAGGAGTTAAGCACAAAGTGATCTCAAAACTGGAATGTTGCCGGAGATGCGTTAAATACCATTATCATCATCATATAGCCATATGCGTCCACTGTTGGACATAGGCCTCCCGTAAATTTTTCCATCTAGATCTATCTTGTGCAGTGCTTATCCAGTTTGTTTGGATTCTCTTTATGTCGTCTGACCATCTAACTGGCGGTCTACCTCTACTGAGGTATGCCTCCTGTCGTGGCCTCCATTCTACTATCTTCTTTGTCCAGCGCCCATCCGTGAGACGCGCTACGTGACTAGCCCAATTCCACTTCTGATTCGCTATTCATTCTACAGCATCCGTCAGCTTAGTCCTCTCTCTCACCACAGTGTTTCTAATTTTGTCTCTGAGTGAAATGCCAAGCAGCGATCGTTCCATTTTTCTCTGGGCAATACGGATTTTATAAACCGTCTTTTTGGAAAGAGTTAGTGTTTCTGCCCCATAGGTAAGTACTGGCAGCACGCACTGCTAGTAGACTTTTCTTTTCAGACACACAGGGATATTAGCTTTAAAGACATATTGCAGCTTTCCAAATCCGGCCCAAGCGAGTCCTATTCCTATTCGCCTGTTAAATACCATAAATGCCTTAAATGTGTAAAATCAAACCAAAAAATAAGAGATATCAATCTATTAATGATGAAAATCGCATGACACATTACAAAAATCAATGAAAACGATTTAAGATTTTTGTCATAGCAACGCTACAAACTATCGATAATATGTTGACATTTGTTATCAAACAGAAATTAATATATGATACTTTTTTGACTACAAAGCTAACCTCAGAAAATCATTGAAATAGCATTAAGAATTGTAGTTAAACACACAGTTCTTATAAATGTTATTCACGCCAGCTGCTAATACTGCATTAGAAGAACTAGATTTCTGGGAGTTACATTTTGGGCCCTCATTTGCTTGATAATTCTGGAATGATGGTCGGCATCCATTTGTAAATACGGTTTGATGGAGTGCGTGGTTTGATGAACTGCGGCGATGAACCGTGTCCAGTCACTTTTGATAATTGCTTCTCGCCAACACCTTGTTTGGCTACGTTGGACACCGCCGACGCCCTTACAGAATAAATTATCGCCTTGACTCTTTTGTATCAATTCCAATCTTTCTCGCCGCATCGGACATCCACGTCGATATTAGATTTCTTCCAATAGGACAGTTTTTATACCAACCTTTAGATGTTGCGTTTTACCAATTTGGATTTTGGGTAAGCAAAAGTAAGCAAATGTCTGCTTTAATAAAACTGGTTCTTTCAAGATTTTTTTTCAGCAACCTTGCAATAAAAAAGATACATCATTAACATAATATTAAAAAAAAAATGTTTAATTACCTCATTCGAAAACGTCAGGGTTATTTTCGTTGATTATGAGCCACTTGCTATCGGCCTTATGCAGATAGTTTTTGTGAAGATAGGATTATATTCGATACGTCCCGTTAATGATCCATTAAGGTTTCCATCTTCACGAAAGTGATGGAACAAACCTTTACCCTACCTTTACCCCTCCTCGAAAGGCCAATTTGTAGGATATTACATGAAAAAGCTTCTTCTGTAAACCATCAGGAGTGTCTTCATTCCATATTGCCACTATTTTTAAGAGTTTTTCATTATTTAAAGCTATAGAACTCGTTTTTCTTTTATTAGGGTTCAACACACGACGTTTTGCGTCTCTTGCTTGTCGAGCACAGCTAAATTCAACTTCAGTGAAGGGATCAAATTTAATATGATATTAATTAAAATATTTTTTTGCACTTGTTTGGTCGTCGAATTCCACATTAATTTAACTATACTTTCCTTATAATCATCTCCAGTCTTCTTTTTTATATTAGCTGACCAGTCTTTCAAGATTAACGCCAGTTGTTCTGTAGAAGTTGACCCAATCAAATTATAATTTCGTTCTTCGCAAAATGATGTAAACTGCGTTAGATGTAAACTGCTGACCAGTCTTTGTGTTTTACAAAATTTGTGATATTTACAAATTTTGTTTCACCGTTGTCATGGTTACCTACCATTGACACAGTCAATTTGTCCAAATATTTTATTTCATTTTACTTCATTGCTTCATTACATTCTGAAATTACATAAGTATGTATTATGTCATGCGATTTTCTTACCGAATATCCCTCGTGCATTGATTGTTACCGCTAATTTTCTTCTCGTGATTCTCAAAAACGTATAATTAGCCCTCGCGCTCCGCTCGTTAATCACGTTTTTGAGAATCACTCGAAAACATTACCGGTAACAATCAATGATTTTACAAGTGAAAATATCCTACTTCAAAATGTTACATTGAATGTACAATTCGCTAATAATTTATCAAAAAAGAAAGTATAAACGGGGAAAATGATATAATAGTTATATTTTTAATGCGAATAATGTTTAAATATTATGTTGTAATGTAAAATATATAGCACACCCCCTCAAGAGAAGTGGCACAGTGTGTAAAAAGTACAATAGTTTGGTTTCGTGTCTATAATACTCATTAATCATGTCTTTCAAGGATATACAGGCTAAGGAGGAAGACCCAGTCTGATATTGTGGCTGTATAAGGTAATAGGACAAAATTCTATTTTGATCTATAAAGTTAATTATTGTGAGATATATTAAAGGTTTAAGGATATATTAAAGGTTAGTTATGAGTTATGAGATTATGAGTTATTTGAATTGGAGCTACATAGATTTAAATTTGTGAACTCTGGAGACAAATAATGTTTCTACTTGTAATTTTATATGGAAAACACAGTAAACTAAAGAAAAAGAAAGAAGTCAAACAAAAAATTAAATGGATTTACAATTGTTAACTATCTGTTAACTTGGGTTAGTTCTCAACTTTATGTCAATTGTTCAAGGAATTAATTTAGTTCATTGCGTTGTTTAATTATTTTATATTTTAGTTTAGTAAGATTATGATGCAATAATTGAGGGCATAACTTACAAATATTATTTCAATAAAAAATGATTTAAGTTAAAAAAAATACTAATGCCATAGCAGAATGGGCATTACAATGTATACAATGTATTACAATGTAGTCAAATTTGGGTGAATAATAAGAAGTAGATTAAAATATCTATTTGGTAATGGGAGTAATGAGAAATTATAGAATAATAAAGATCAGTAAATGCTGTGAAACTAAGATTTTGTTTTATGTTTTATTTTATGTACACGGAAACTATGGAGTTACACCTTCCGGACGAAGGTATCAATGAATCCTTGGTTGAACTTCCACTTTGCTCGCCGCCCATAATTCATGTTACTGATTCGTGAATGAGCGGAGCGCATGACAAAGCTGGCGCAAATTAAGTTGTTCCAAAAGGAACCGCTACCAAAAGCTATATAGGTAACATACAGCGGAAAGTTCGTTGAAATTAATATCAACTATATAAAATATGAATAGGGATTGGGCGCAGTTTCGGTGGAATTTTTGGTTAGGATCATTTTATCCACCTTGTGTTGGTTAATATTTGGAATTAAGTTGAAAAGAAAAATTTATCTTTCTTATTCATGTTTCATACTACTTTACTTTATATTTTTAAAGAAAAAACATTTAGTCACTTTTTTGGTTTAAAGAAAAATGAAAACAAAATTGTTCTTTTTTATTCATTTTTTTATACAAGTTAAACTAATCAGTAATCATAATTAGTAAATCATTGTTAAACTATTTTTAGGGAGTTAGGGTATTAAATTAAATTATTATTATTAAAATTGCATGGGGCTGCACTAATTTTATAGGGAGGGGGTGATGACACGTGGGGGAGTTCCAAATTATATATTTGTACACTCCTTACTAAATATGTGTTTCGATCCAAGGAGGAACTGCCGGCTCTAGACAACATGTATAATTAAATGTAAGTATTTTTGTATTGTTATTTTGTATTTTGTTTTATAATGTAAATAAAGGCCCCTTAGTGATAATTAGTTATTTATTATTTAATTTATTACATGTTTTTCACCCTTTCTGCACACCCCGTCATGCAGCCTTGACAATATTGATATTGAGGCCTGTATGGCAGCTCACTGTGGATGACAAAATAATCAAAATAATAGAGAGTGCAAGGCTCGTGTAGGCCACACAACAACAGTTGTACGTGGCTATGCTGTTCGATTGTTATCCTAATTAATTATTGAGCTAAGTAAGCGTTGAACTCACTAAACTTTAACAGTTATAAAGTTAGTAATCAAGACAAAATTGATTAACCTTTAGAGTGTGTAATTAGTAGTTTATAATTTCTGAATTTCAGTATATGAATGATGGACTTGGCCAGAAAATTGTTCGAATTGTTTACCAAGCGTCGAATATTGATTATTTCAGTAAAAAACATTTTTTTGCTCTTTTATATGAGAAAATAAAGCTAAAAATTTAATCTATAGCGAATGTCTGAATTTTCCGAAGGTAGATATTTTGTCCCTGACGGAAGAATTTTAATCTATAGGTCTTATGATTTTCAAATAAATAAAGGAACGCAAAAAAACCTTTTCAATCTTGACATACCAATCTGGATAATACACGGCACGTGCTGTCGTGTAGAAGAACGCAAAGAGAAAAGTTGGTTCAAAATGGAAACTAAATAAAAGAATCCGAACAAAAATTAAAGTGTATGCTTGGATACAATTTTATCGAAAGAAATAATAACCAACAACGTTTGTTGTCATTCTATTAGTTCCAATTACAACTTTTCCGTTCATGCGAGCAATGCCAAATATGGACTATATTTGCTTTGTTTTGTAATGCATTTATTTAGATATTTAAATTGATACCAAGATTATATATCAGTAAAAATTTGATATTACCAAAAATTGAAGCAACAAACTCAGTTGCGTATGACCATATATGTATAAACGCATATATGGTCATACGCGTTTATACAGTTTTAACTAATAGGAAGTTTTAACTAATAGGAAGCAAGCTACCTGAAAAGGCATGTAGGTGTTTAATATGTAAATAATTTGTGTTCAAGCAAACAGGCATGCTCTTCGCAAATTAGAAACGATCGCGCGTGGTTCTGGAGTACGCAGAAATGTATAAATAGCGCCTGGTGCACAACTACGAAGCAAGAAAAGTAGTATTTGTTAACTGTGATAGACTTGTTAGAAGATACTTTCCATCGGGCATAAAGGTTAATGTGGATTACTAACTCGAATGAAAACGCAAGAGATGCGTGTTAGCCCGATCACTTGCGGATTCAATAGAATGAGTAAGTGGTAATCAAGGAGTGTGTGGCCCGGTACATTACTAGTTGTCTCAAAATTATAATACTGTAAATACATCTGATGCGACAAGTAAAAGTATGTGCGTACTGTGTAAATCCTGTCGCACATTCTACGGAGTACAGGTACAATTTAATCGAGCTGTGTTTGACCGTATTACCGGATTAAAAAGTCATGTAAATTAGTTCAATGAATTAATGTAACAAGTAATCCTCTAATATAATATAAATTGATTAATCAAACATAATTCAATTCGGATGTAATATGTTAATTCGCCAAATGAAAATTTAATATGCGACAGAAAAACATAGATGTTTAACACCAATGTAGTGGAAACAGATTAATAAGAGAAGACAAATATCGAGCGCCTGCATCCATTAACGCATACGAGGGAAAAGGTACGATTGGGCATCGTGGCACTACAACCATTAATTTAGTATGCAGACCCATTTGTTCGTTATTCATGGGCTGCAAGGAAATACTTCCATATAAATCGTTAATATAATAGTTTTTCATCTATAACTTATTTTTATTGGCTGTTTCTAGATTTTAGGGGGTTACTCTTTAGCGATTTTTCTTGCACTGAGCTCTGATTGGTTGGACAGCAGCTTATGTTTTAGAAGAATTTCGATAGAAAAATAATGCAATATTCGTAGTTTTAAATTCTAAACTTCTTAAGAATTTGAACAGAAGATTTACACAAACTAACGCCCCTCGAGCCATCAGTTATACAGAGTGCCACTTGCCACATAAAACGCGCTAGAAGCATACCCTATCAGATATTTTCATATAAAAGGCCCGCACCATCCTAATATCGAGGAGAGGCATTTTTGAATTTGTCTTCGGGTCTGCCACAAGAACTATCGCGCTAATTCCATGTGTGAAATCATTCTATTTTTTGGTCAGCGAGCGCCATCGCAAACCGACTTCAGTAGTATCCAACCATCCACGTTGTCCGCGGACTCCGCGCCTCATATTAGACTTGTCTCTGAGCCGATACCAGCATCGACCAAACAGGAAGATTATCTTAAGCGCTAAGTTCACTTATCCCTCCAACCTACTACTTCAACGATGGCAACTAAAGACCCCATATCCATTTATACAACGTATCCATGAATTCTACATCCTTAACAATGCATGATCCCATTTTCGACTACATATTATAGTTTTCGTTATCTGACCATCATTCAATAACTTAATCCACCTAGCACCGTAAACTCTATTCTCGAGTCTTGTCGTAACAAAGTTTCACTCAAAAACCGTTCTCACAAGCGTAGAAAGAATAATATAGAATAAAATCATATTTAGTTTGTCACTCTTTTATTTAAAAATTTTTTAATGGAATTGAACAGCCTAACAAATTTTGAATTATAATTAAATGCAATTATCATTGTCTGTCAAATAAAAGTGCGAGTCGAACCATTCGGCGTATTATAAATATTTGGAACAATAAACTTTTTATTTTACTTTGATACTGCGTATGTATATCTATTTACTGTTACCGTCTGGGCCTCAAGGATGGTGGATTAACATTTTCTCGATAAAAATAATGATTGTATTTTCTTCTTTTCGGTTTATTTACATTTCGTATCTATACAATTCATTTACATGTACTTTATAATTTTCATGTTGACAGTTAGGTGTAAGTCTACGTTCCACTGCTCGGCAGCGGCAGTTGGGTCCATTCTTCTCACTACCAGAGGCGTCTAACTTTTGGCGAACACTGTGATGCGTCTCCGGCAGTGAAGGAATTTCACGATATCAGTTTAGAGTTCTAAATGTCAATTATGTAAATGACTTGTTACGTGGGATCTTGCTAAAGTAATTATTAAAGTGTATGTATGTAAAAAAATTGGCAAAGGAATAGTGTTCTTAAAATAATTTATGTATGTTAGATAGATTAGTGAAAGGAACATCAAGTAAAGAGATTTAATTTGATTTAGCTAAGTAAGCATTATGGAATTATAGAAAGTAAAGAAAGCATTTAGCAAACAGTTTGTTTAATTCACTTAGTCCAAATATCACAGAACTGGACCTCACTGAGAAACTTGGGATACACAGGACTCTGACCTGTATTATCTTAGATCCTATCAACTTATTAAAATAAGGCACAGTTACAGTTTATATCCAATCATCCAAACACTCACTATCGAACCATCCAGATTGAAGCGAGTTCCCTTTACTATAATTTTCCTCCATATGTTATACAGATATTTTGTCTTATAAACTACATACGTATTGCCTACGTATGTCCACATATTGTCAACTGTAGATCAACTGCAGCTGCAAACATTATTGATGTGGCAAAGTTACTCGCTCTGTATATGTGCGAGTAACTTTTTAACAAAAGATTTGTCATGTCATAATTTACAATATTAGCTGCCGTCACAGCACCAGTTCTTCAATTAAATTGTCAAAATAATCTTTAAGAATTGGGTGAGAAACAGCTCTTTTAATGTTTTGGCACATTCTGAATCTTCACTTCTCGTTGTATCTTTTGAGAATGCTTACAGCAAATTCATGCCGAGCCATATGGTTTTTGAACTTTTTTATTGTTTCCCTTGCTTGTCCAGATAATCTTTAACAAAAAATCTCAATGTAGCATGGTCAAAACGGTAACCCTATTCTGTACATAGGAAAATTCTGAACAAAGGCTTTTCCTTTTCATTTGATTCTGTCCTTCGTGTTTTTACAAACCCTTATTTCTCAGATGATGATGTAACACTGTATATGGCAGTGATTCCCAAAGTGGGCGCTACCGCGCCCTGGGGTGGGGGGGGGGGGGCGCTGCAGGAAACCAGGGGGGGGGTAAAAGCATAAAAGAAAATAGAAAATAATTAGAAAAATGGTAACACTTATAACACATC
>WYDF02071031.1:0-11449 GCA_009867245.2 Adranes taylori
TTGCCTATCTTAATAGATACGGAAAACTAATGCATATTAAAAATTATTTGTGTCTTCGAATAAAAAATATTAATTTCATACTTTACACTTTTTATCTTTCATATACCATGTAGCAATTTAATACCTATAGGTATTTGAAAGATATAGGATTCATGTTTTGAGATTTTTTCTATTTCACCTTAGTACGTCTCTTGTATTGAAATTACTCAATCCGTTAATACGCAATTTATCAGAATGAAATTTGGTAGACAGGTAGACTATGAGCCCACAAAACGATTTTTTTATAAATCCAATATAGGTTACAAAAATCGCATGTCTTAGCGCCGAAGTAATTTGACCTTAAAAAAAGTGTACTACCCTTAATATCTCGGTTTGTATGAAAGCTGGAAAAATGAAACTTGAGGAACTTATATAAGACCAGGGAACCTCAATTTTGCCAGCCTGGTCAACTAAATATACTTAACTGATTTTGAACAATAATTTTTTTTATAACTTTTTAGTAATACCTTGTATATTAACTCATATCTTGGTAGCCCGTGTGATTTGCTTTACAATGGTACCACATATGATGGATCTAACTCTGATCATTTTAAAGATATGACCCTTAATCACTTAAAAATTTTCAACTTGTAACCATGGCAACCGACATTCAACAATCATATTATATACATGTAAGATACCTAATAGCTCATATATGCAAAGTTGCAGGAAAAATTATTTTACGTTTAATGAAACTGCTTTCGCAATTGAATAAATGTTGTTATCAGTGGCGGGTAGATACACTATATAATTTTTGGAGGGACTCGAAATGATTATTTGATTGAGAAATTCAGCTTTAAAATTAGAAGTAATTTCGCTCGCATATAGTATATTGTATTATGCGTCGAATGAAAGTAATGCCATCCCCCCAAGTGGTATACAGCGCGATGATGCCACATTGCGACGTCAGTCTGCTCTTTTAGAAATTAGCCGAAAAGAGTTAAGAAGGGTCGTAGGTCATGCTAAACCGGACAGCACAGCTGTCCGCGCCGTAGGCAAATACGGGGAAAATGTGAAACAAGAGCGGCCAGAGGCCGCAGCAAAGCGAACAGCCGCGCTGTAGGCAAATATGGGCACCAGGGGATTCATGGGTTAGACTAATGGTTGTTTACTTTACCGTAAACACTATTGTGCTAAATGAATATAATAGACGACTTAAAAGATGATAGTCAAAACTAAAAGGTTCAACTTTTGGTTTATGCAAGATATAACAAAACGTAGGACTTCCAGTATATGAAAGATGGGGTGACGATTACGTTCACGAATTTTTTATTTCTACAATACTATCAAAACATTCTACAATACCTCAAAAGTTTATTTTTTTCGGTTACGCGGTATTATAATTACATTGACGATATGTGCAATACAATATAATGATAATAATGATAATGCGTTGAAAAATTAAACAATATATCTTCTTTTTAAAATGCCGTGTCCCTTTGAAAGTTGACGATCTAATTGATGATAGGGATCCTGGAAACAGCAGCTCTAAAAATCTCTGCCGACGTTCGGCAAAGCCATCGGTCTTTTAGCCGGGAGTTTGTCTTCTTCCGACGGATCTTTTTCCTTGTATGGTCCTCTCGATGGTCAGGAGAAGTATTTCGTACTTGTCGCCATGCATTATATGTCCGACAATAGCTTCCTCTCCTTGACGGTATTCATGAGTTCTTTCATTTTTTTGCATCATCTGGAAGAACTCGACGTTAGTTTTTCTTTCCCGAAGATACCTAACGGTCTTCTGTAAAGATACATTTCGAGCTTCGATACGCGCTTCTAGCAGAGGATCAAATGTCCAACTCATCAAGACAGAGAGGAAATATGAAACAACTTAACATTCGGACGCGGAATTGCAGGTTAAAATCACGTTTGGTGAATTTGAAGAATTGCTTGTTTAGATGTATTTGAATAAATCATGAATTTTGTCTTAGCGACGTTCACCGGTAGGTTCACTGATGAGCTCGCTATATGCCATGATGGTGTGTATTAATTGTTGAAGATTGGGTAAAATACTGGCAATAATCACAGTATATCTATCTTATGTTAGTAAGTATGCGGCGCCATATTTCCCAAAGCTTTCTTTGAAAATGGATTCGGAGTATAGGCTAAAGAGAAGTGGAAATAATACACATTCCTGTCGAACGCCCCTTCGTATAACCACCTCATCCGAAAGCCTGTTCCCTACTGTAAGTTGGACTACTTGATGCCAGTAGAGCTCTATTATGAGGCGCAAATCTCGTGCATTCATGTCCGTTGCTCTTAGAAATTCCACCATCTTCGGATGCAACACGCAATCAAATAATTAACGGTAGTCCAGAAAGCATGAGGTCAATGTTCATTCACGGACTATCAGTGTGAGCGTGTTGAGCGAAAATAGTGCTTCGTGGATCCCCATGCCATTTCTGAAACCGAATTGAGTGCCATCTATTTGTTCATATTTTCTGTATAGCGTGTCCGTATGATCCGTATATAAATGTCTTTGAAAAGTGGGACATCAAGCTTATCCTGCAATACAATAATCATCACATCGGGATGCGTTGAACTTCTTAGGTAGGGTATTCAGCCATTCTAACGGTATTTTTCCAGTTTTGTAGATGTCATTGTATAATATTGTCAAGACCTATGTCATCTCCGAGAGCTAAAAGATTCATAGTTTCCGCATGGATGTTGTCCGGATCGTTCTTCTGCACTTTAATGGCATGTCGTACTTCGTCTCTAGTGGTGGCGGGTCTCGTCTCGTTGCCCTCGTTCGCATTCGTTTAGCCGTGCATCATTCTAGAGTCTTGAAACGTACTTTTTTCAACACTTAAGTTTCTGTTCCACATATATAGGAATACCCCAGTGTTTGTTGCTGTGTTTTCCTGTTACCTCTTTCATCTTTTTATGAATATTGAACACGATATAAGACGATATTTATAAAAGTTTAATTTTAGCATAATTGGTTTATTTAAATTTATAGTCACCGCAAGCTCCAGAAAAATGGGGTTCGATATATGACGCAACGGAAGAGGGACCAAAATGCATTCAAAACGATCCACATAATTTAAACAATCCGATTGAAGGCTCTGAGGATTGTCTTTACCTTAACGTTTACAGTCCACATGTAAGTTATTAGTGTTCATATATAACACATGCAAGTGGGTCCATTATTAAAGCAATTTAAATATATTTCAATACATATATCAACTGCATATTAACATATTAAGATTAATATATAATTTGTAACATAACTAAAATAGGAGATTTTTGCAACAATGTAACATTAGCTTGCAGTTAATATATCCAATGTATGAATACGTCAATATGCCCAAAATTTAATACTTTCAACTCTTTCTTAGTTATAATATTGTATAGTACCATCCATTTGTTAGAACACAAGAAATATCTCTTTGTCTTTCTACAAATCTATATTAACTTCTGCATCTGTGTATTACGGGAGCATCAAGAGTTGAAGTGAGACAAACTTATATGATTCTAATGGCACTTTTATATAGAAGACAAAGAAGGACATGTAATAACTAGCCATAAGTGTAACTAGCCATAAGTGCAAGGAAGTGTTTGCACCTATGATAGCTCCAATAAAATATGCATATAAAATGTTAACAGGATGTGTAATGGTGCATTAAGATTTGAGCACGCACGCACTAAGCTTATGCGCACGGCATTCGCTCGTGCTCGTGAGAATCGTTTAAATTTAAATTTATTTTGACGCATGGTCGCGTTGTTGGCGTTTACGGGAAGTTATAACTAAGGGCGACGAAATAGCAGCAGCCGCGTTTATTGTACTATATATTTTAATAAAAAAAGAAGAAATCGAAAACATAGGCGTCGTCGTTGGTGGAAAACGCCAATTTTTTGTAAAAAAGAAAATATTTCACTAAATTATTCAGTGCCCGCGACCAATTCACGAGAATGACCGAAAGGGATTTTGAATACTTGCTCTCAGCTTGGTAACTCTCAAAATAATCAAAATTGTTACCAATTTTAGAAAAGCAATATCACCAAGAGAACGTTTAGCCCTGACTTTACGTCTCTTTGGCAACTGGTGACTCTTACAGCAGTTTACAGTACCCATTCAGAATAACTAAATCTTCTATTACCAGTTCCCTTACTGGTTTTTGTTTTGCTTTTTTGTCTTTGAAATTGCCCCATCATGCTTTTTATTTATTTTTTTCGTGCTTCTGCACAGCCTAGATTTTCTTTATTTAAGTGTGTCACTAATCTATACTATGCGTCAGTTTTTTGTTTTGTTTTGCAGTAATATTCTGAATGCTTTACGTGCCATAAAACGAGTAGGTTTTCAAACTCTTGCAAATGCAAAAACGCCATAACTCACTACAAATACATATTTGACATTTCTGTGGAGAGTGATTTAATATTATATTGTAATTATCCTAGGCCTCTTGACACATAAGAAATACGAAATAAGTTTTAATTGAATTAAATTAAAATGTGGACTCCAACACTGAAACGTTCTTCAAATTTTAAAATTAGTTTTATTCTGCAACAAGTCCCACTCCTTATTTCCTTTCCGTTTGAATTAATAAGTAATTCGTAAAAACTTAAACCTAATCAACAAATTATATGACAATTGTTTGTACACACGCCAAGCTTACGCTGGTAGGTTATGGTGCGTTTAGATTTGAACACGCACGCACTGATCCATCGCGAATGCTCAAATGTAAACGGTTACGCGCGCACGCTCGCATTCTGCATCACTATTCGCGCATAGAGACACACAATGCGAGGGTGCGCGCATAGGCGTTTACATTTGAGCATTCGTGGTGGATCAGTGCGTGAGTGTTCAGTGCGTACTTAATAAAATTAATTTCTTTTTTGAATTAAAAGATAATAAACAAATTCTAAATACTAAATACAATTTTCAAAATTCTATAACTATGACTTAATAAGAAATTAAATTAAATATCTTCAAAAATAAATTACTAGCAAAATAAAAAAAATATTGTTTTTACCACTGATATGTTTCATTTTAGAAAAAGAAATAAAAATATCAGAAAA
This sequence comes from Adranes taylori, assembly GCA_009867245.2. Classification (NCBI taxonomy): domain Eukaryota; kingdom Metazoa; phylum Arthropoda; class Insecta; order Coleoptera; family Staphylinidae; genus Adranes; species Adranes taylori. The sequence continues at coordinate 5,056 of WYDF02071031.1, forward strand.
ATTTATGTAACGCTAAATGCCATTTTTATTGTTTACGATAGTAGATAATAGAATTTAGCGAATTGTAGAAATTATGGCTAAATTTTAGAAATTAGAAAGACAAGAGATTTAATTCAAAATTTGTATATTTCAGAGTTTGAACAAATTAGATTCATTGTATCCTGTGTTAGTATTTGTTCATCCTGGAGCTTTTTCTTTTGGTTCAGGACAAAGTACAGAAGTGGGACCACAATATATTATGGATGAAGATGTAGTTTTAGTTACATTTAATTATCGTTTGGGTGCTTTAGGTATGTAACTACTGAAATAATCTAATTATATTTTTCTTATTGCTGCTTCGAACCCAACATACTTTGAATTACGTTGTGAAAGTGAAATAGTTAACCTAAAATATTTGTATATTCTTTTTCTAGGTTTTTTTAGTACATTAGATGATGCCTCCCCTGGAAATTATGGTTTCAAAGATCAATTATTCCTTTTAAAATGGGTGCAGCAAAATATAAAGAATTTTGGTGGTGACCCGAAAAGAGTTACTTTACACGGCGAAAGTGCAGGATCAGTCGCTGTACATCATCTAATACTAAATACAGCAGCTAAAGGTTTATTTTTTCGCGCAATTGGACAAAGTGGAACTGCTTTGGCGCCATGGTCTAGGACCGCTAACGAATTACAAAGAAAGATTGGTCGACAGCAGGCAAAGTTTGTTAATTGTAGCAATTTGAACGACAACTTTGAAACTGTAAATTGTCTGAGAAAAGTAGATGCTAAAACATTGATTGAGAGCTCAATAAAATTTAAGGTACTAGTTTTAATAAAGAACATTAAATTCGTTAGAAATCAAAGTCTAAAATATTTTATCCCAATCTATGTTTATGTTATGGACGAGTAGTACTTCTCCAATGAGCCATTTCGACTTTATTTGCCCGTTACAGAAACTAAATCGGAATTAAATTCAGAACCTTTTATAACTAGGAATCCATACGAAATAATTAAAAGTGGAAAGTTTAACAAAGTTGCATGGTTAACGGGCACTGTTTCAGATGAAGGCATGGTGCGAGTATACCGTAAGTTTGTGTATTTATTATTATTATCGAATAAAAAAGATATCTGAATCGTTTATATTTAATAATTCTTGAGATATAGCCAAAAGTTTTTTAAACCAGTTTTTGGACAACATAATCCCAGTCAAAAAAGTCATGAATACTGCATATTTCATAAACTTATATGTTGCTTTCATATTTCTGGATTTGGCAACCCTAGTGCTGCTAAGTTTTTGGAGACATAAGGAAGAGCAACTCCCGAATACGAATCAACATCCACCTCTTCAATATAAGCTCGCACACCTCGGCTCAAACTAGTGCCCTTTGGAGCACACAAAACTTTTTTGGAGGTATCTGAATAAAAATGGAAAAAGTGGTTCGAAAGTTTGTTTAAATGAATGCAAAAGTATACTGATCTTAATGGAAAATTTTTAAAAAACAAAAAGCTATTTCCGATTATAAATATGTTTTTGTTTCCTAATCCCGAAATATAAAAGGCAACCCTCGTATAATATACGAAAAGATAAAACATTACAAGTAAAAATAAAACAATAGAAGATTTTATTTTCAGCTTTAATCAATGATGTGAAAGTACTAGAAGAGTTAAATGCAAATTTTGATACTTATCTTCCACGAATGATATATTTGGACCTTAGCACTAACTCAAGTAAAGTATGGACTAATGTAAAAAAATTCTATTTTGGAGGTAACAATTTTGTCAATGTTTCTAAGTCGGAAGACATTCGAGGATTTATTGATGTAAGTTAACTTTGATAATTTAATGTGATTTATATATGTATGGATAAAAAGGTTCTAACTTTTAATAATTTAGGTAAATCATTAAAATCTATCATTAAAATCTCGTAATTACTACGTAACTCGTAATTTAGTAAAAAGTCGTTCACCGTTGTTTTGCGTCTGTAAAGCCTCGATGACATTGGGTGAATTAACTCGCTACTCGTTGTTGAATTTATTTGCTGCTATCAAACCAACACCACCTATAAGAAGGCCTGGCAACAGACATCTGTTCGCTTCTGACGTCATAGTACATGGGACAATGTAGTTGTCTTTACCTGCATAAGTTTGGAGGTTATATGCAGATAGATCCAAGACTCATGCCAATAGCACAGCTGATCCTTTAACCAATAGAGATTTTGCTTTACAAAAGCACATGTGGAAAATGACCAATACTACAATATCTGCTACAGGTGCAAATGAAATATCAAACAATTGTCATCTGTTTATTAAATCAAAAACATATGCGATGTTGCCAGCTTGCTATTATACTGATCTTGTGCTCCCTATTTATTGTTTAGTGTATTTTAAATGTGTATTTTAAACAATGTGTATGTGTATTTTAAACAAATACTATAATACTGGTAAGCAAACAAATTCTTAATTTGTATATTATTGTTTTGAATAATATTATGACTATTTTCTTTATTAGACTGAAATTTTATTTATGTTTGAAGAAAATTATTTTTAGTTTTCGAAAGTACGCACATACTATAGGATTTTTAATTTTTTCATTGTTAGTTATAAAAGATTTGCTAAAGTTTGAGTTTTATTTTGTTAATGGTTGATGTGTTGAAATTTACATAAACTAAAGTTTTGTTAGTTTTAAATAAACTATGAATGATTCTAAAAAAATTGTTGGAAGAAAAGTTGGAGTGTATTGCGCGTATAAAAAATCGATTTTATATGAAAGAAGAAAAATTTATAAAAGTCTTTAGATTTCCATTACATACAGCAGTGTAAGTATTAAACATCGTGAAAAAGTATACACATAAATGTAATTTATTTTGTATTAGTTTTAACGAGTACTTTTATACAGTTGTAGAAAATGATTAGAGGCTTCAGGTGGAGGCGATCTAAGTTCAAAAACATTACAAGAATTAAATTCAATATAATTTAAGACTTTTTTCCTGAAATCCTTTTGCATATATATTTATCACCTAGAAACTACATTCTATGATAATTTTGAACAATATATTTGTAATAATAGAGTTGGATATAATCTTTATTTGAAATGTAAAGAAGTTGAAGCATTTAAACATTCATGTGTAAATTTTAATTTAGAAAATTATATATATACGTTTACTATTCTTTAAAATACATCAATGCAAAATACAATCAAAAAAAAAAACTCCAAACCAAAAAACCGAAAAGTAATGATTTTAATGAATCTATAAATTTTTACAAAACTATTTGTCAATTAACACATAGTCTTCCACATAGTAAAAACACATAGTTTTCCATTTAGAATTTAGTTTTCCTGTATAAGCATAGAACAAATATTGTACGAAATATTTATATTCGTTTATTTCAACAAAATTTTATCATATAAATCAAAAACTTTTTTGTAGTAAAATACATATTAAAATATTTGGGTATTTAAATTTGTTGAATTATTTGATCATTCTTTGCTAAATTTATAAATTGTTTAAAATTTTAAAAATTATAATTTTAATTAATGTACAGTTGAAACTCATTTATTTTTTTAGTTAATATATAATCTTTTGTAGTTATTAAATAATTTTCTATCAAATTTTCATATTATTTTATCAATTTCTGATATTGTAAACTTTAAAATAAACCTCAAGTGAAAGGCTCTTGTCAAGAATATACTCTTGTTCCGTTTTTATTAGTGGGAATCTATAAGTTGTCCTGTTTGAGTAAAACAAAAATACATGTGTACACATATGGTATATTAACTAAGCTATTGCACTTAATATTATATACGAGCAAAATATATTATAGATTTTACACTGTAATATTACAGTTCCAGCATCATTTTATTTATTTCAAGTATTTAATGTTTTATTGTACAATCTTGAACAAAAGTAAACATTGTGCGTAAAGTATATTTAAGAATTATTACTACAACAAATTTCAGATAAGTTTTATTTTTAAATACATTGGCAACTCAGTCTCTACCAGCAAAGAAGCCAGGCATTTAAAAATTACAACCAAGTTAAATACCAAGGTCAATGATCTTGCAAATAAATTTTATATAGGATTTTTGTCAACTTCTTTCAGATCTTTACTGATAGATATTATCTTCAATCTCAATATCAATCTTTGAATTTACACGCTAAAGCTGGTCATCTTCTAATCTACGCATACGATTTTAGCTACATAGGCAAATTTTCAAAGAGAGACACTCATTCCAAAAACATAAATTTTGATTGGGGTAAGTTTTGCACAAAAAATATTTTACATATTTACATATTTTACTTTTAATAAAAGTAGCTATTAAAATTTTATTTCATTATCATTAAAAAAATCTAATTACTAACTGAATTCAAAGAAACGAGTTTTGTTCATAAAATATGTTCTTAACCACTGTGTATCCAAATATCATGCACGGCTGTATGCACGGGCGTACACATAAATAAATTTCGAGGAGGGTGTTCTAAAAATCTTTGTTTGAAAAACATTCTTCAACAAGTACAAGTACGACTTGTTCACTTTTCGCGTAAGAGGGGGTTAAACACACTAAAAACCCCCTCTGTGCACACGCCTTGATGTAGGTGTAGTTGGAAAATAAGTCTGAGTACACTCAGTGTGCGCAAATTGACTTAGATACTGATCTCTGCATGATTTGTGTAGCGATCTTTAACCCTTCCGACTGAAACATTTTTACAATAAAACATAATTTCAGGTGTGGCTCATGGAGATGATGTGAGATATATTTATCCCAAAAATATAAAAGTCGAAACGGTCTCAGGGACGTTACCTAATGTTCGAAATACAATACCAACATTAAATGAAGCAGATGAACTTATTAGTAAGAGTTTAGTAAAAATGTGGACAAATTTCGTAAAATTTGGGTAAAACATCTTTTATTATTTCATTATACGAGGGTTTCCTTTTATATTTCGGGATTTGGTAACCCTAGTACTTCCAACTGAAAACTGATCTCTATTTTAACCTTCGAAAGCTATTTGTGTTGTTTACAGTAACTTGAATAATTCATCTAGGGCCAAAAAGGAATTAAATCGTGAACAATTGCGTGAGATTATTTATCATAACTTCCGACGAGGCTTAACTCAACAAAAGCGCATTGATGAATTTAAATCGACTTTGGCAATGAAGCAGCATCAAGGACCATTGCTTATCGATGCTTTACGCTCATAGTTCGCTCAAAGACAAACTTCGTGAAGGTCGTCCAAAATAAGCTCTGGTTGCTCTGGCAAACATTGAGTGTGTGAACTGATACTGCAAGATCATCGTGGGACGATGGCTAAGAATGAGACCATATATTCAATATCGCAAAATCATTTGGTTGTCAAAAAGATTTGTTCGCGTTGGATCCCATATAATTTGATAATCGCTCAAAAAGGGGCTCGTGTCAATTTGATGGGGTTTTCAAGAAAGCCAAATCCAACAAAAAATGTTCAAACAGTCGCCAGTTTTTTTTTAATTTCGGGAACGCTGAATATGTCACAACCGTACCATTGGTGTAAAGTAGAAAGGTTCAATTCTGAATTGTACACAACCATTTGATTGTCAGAGAAATAAATGAGAAATGATTGAAAGAAATAAAAGCGAGGTCAATGTTTTTCGACACCTGAATAAGCAGTTGACACGTTCCAACTGCTTGTTTTGGAGGTATCTCAATCGGAATGGAAAGGGCGCTTCGTTGGTTGGAACAAAAGCAAAAGTGCATTGAACATAATGGAGAGTATTCTGAAAAACAATAAAGCCATTTTCGACGATAAATATCTGATTCTGTTCCCTAATCCCCAAATATAGAAGGCAACCCTCGTATTATATTTCATTTTTTTACTTATAATATATTGTAGATCTAGCATAATAAAATAATTTAAACTTCGTTAGAATCCATATGTATTTATGTAACGTTTTGATACTCTGTGCACACGAGTCCATGTCTTATCATCATCGTTACTCACTTATTGATAAAAATTGATTTTGTTGCTACTTTTCTTATTGGTGACCTTGGTTTGTTTAGTAAACATTAGGCACCATGCAGCTTTGAAGAGGATTGCCAGCATTTGATCAAAATTGTCTATCATCATTAATCACGATAAACGGTAAGAAAGGGCCAGAATATAAAAGACAGATGTAGGAAAGATTGGGTTCTGAGAGAAAAAAAGCATTGAATGAACTGTATGATAGAATAAGGAATGGGTGCGGCATGAGTAATGAGAGAATGAAGGATGTAGAAAAGCAGGAGAGGGATGAAATAATAGGGAGTGAGACAAGGTTGTCCCTTTAGTATTACTCTTTTCCATATATCTAGCGGATTGGAATATATTATGGGAAGCGGGCAAACGGGGGGAATCAATATTGGATAGAATAATGTATGGTCTCTTACTTATGCTGCCGAC
>WYDF02071042.1:0-11449 GCA_009867245.2 Adranes taylori
ATGAAGAATTTATTTACTCCATAAAAGTATTCGCGCGCACTGTGCATTGGAATATTAAGGATGCGATCAGCTTAAAAGTATTAACTATAACAACTTTATATTAAACTAACTATTTTAACGAGAAAAACAATTTTGTACGAGACTTTAAATTATTTACGTATTGGAATTTTAAGATAGATGTCACTTGTTTAAATTATTTAAACTAATAGATTATTCGTAGAATCAAAGCAACGGATGTTCAATGAACTGAATAAAAATAATCAACAGGTATTAACTATATAATAGTACAAAATTGTAATAGTGTAGTATAAAGTGCTATTTCTAATGAGATCCAATATAGAAGTAGATAAAGCAAACATATTACAGTCTTATTATGCCGCGTCACAGTGGTCACTTTGTAATAAATGGACATTCATTACTAAATAAATTTTTTCTAAACACATTCAGTGAAACAATTGTTCAGAATTTAGAACCCGTGTGTAATTATCCTATTTTTTATAGAAAACAAAAATAAGGTGGGCCCAAGAATAGAACCATGCAGAACACCTCTGAACATTTCTTTATCTTTGGAATACGCCAACGTCATTCCAGTTTATACTTTTTTCCATTCACAACAAAATTCCACGGAAACCGCATTGGTACATTTTAGCCATTAATATGTCATGATTGACATAGTCATAGGCTTTTGAGAAGTACAAAGCTTTTACAGAAGGTCTAACAATGTACAACCGATGAAAACTTCAACGAAGTAAATGACATTGTGATGGAATATCGTCATGCAAACTTGCGACAAATCGCCCTGGGACCCAACGTTTTACCGGAAACCATTCATACAATTCTTGTGATAATTTTGGCATGAAACACGTCACAGCTTGTTCCAAAACTTTATTCCAAAAGGAACATCGAAAGAAAATTGCTAAAGACTATTGGTCTAGATTTTATTTAAATTAAATATTCAAGTTAACAGGCAAGACAAGTTAACAGGCTGCTGAGTAGACAGTGCAAAAGATACCTCATCAAAGTCCTCATTAAATATCATCATAAGTAAAATCAAGAAATCAAGATACTTATAAGGCAAGGTGATGGCTGCTGTAGTATAGTGCATTCTGAATTCCTGTGAGATGCCGAATCAACTAACGAGGACTAGTATTTGAGGGGAATGAGGCGATTAAAATATTAATCCCAAAAGGGGTGAAATGTAACAGAACAGTTCATGGATTTTGCTCCTGGACACCCTCATACAAGGCGTCAAGTGCGATAGAAAATTCAATGAAAATCTTGATCAACCTTCGTATGTACTTAATATAGCCCCATCCAATTGTTGTCCTATTTCCAAACCTAACACTACCGCTTCGTGAAAAGAGTTTAAATTCAATTGAATTTGTACCATAAAATGACGATTTTATCATTTAGAATATATAATCTACAATTTTTTAACAAAGATAATTATAACTTCAGAATCACTGAACGGAGTACTTTCATATTCTACAGATAACTGGAGGGTAGTTAGAACTCTTAAATAATATAGAAATCAACAAAATATTTTCTTTGGGTTGCTTCACGTAAAGGGCGTTAAACTTGTCGGTAGAACTGTCGGTAGATAGTACTACACTTTATTAACCGTATGACCTGGTGGCAAAATATTATGGTACACTATGTCATTGATGTCGAAGAACACAGCGAATAGAACCTTCACATACGCGAGCAAACTTGTCGAGCTTTTATCGGTCTTGACTCCTCAGGCAGCTTCCATTCGGACGATTGGGCAATAGTTTCGACGTCATATCCACACGCTCATGTTTCGACACCAGTCATGATTTGTTTGAGCAATTCTGAATTGTCCATGATTTCATTAAACAGCTCTTGTCTAGCGCCAATTCGACACTGCTTGACGGAAATTCAACAATTTGAAAACAAATTTTACTCCCACTCGTCTCATGCCAAAATAATCCGAAATAATAGCTTAACATGAGTCATATTTCGGTGTTAGTATCAGTTATTGGTGTGCTATCACGGCCAGGACGCTCGTCATCTTCAATATCTTTGTGGCCCTCTTGGATATGATCGTACCAGGCTGCTGAATAGACAGTGCAAAATACACGAAAGCCTAAGGCATCTCCTTAAAGTCCTCATTAGAAATCAAGATAATACAAGACAATGCTAAGGTAAAATCAAGGAATCAAGATAATTATAAGGTAAGGTATAATCGAGGAAATAGCGGGTTTTATCTACCACCGTGGTGTAGCGTATTCAGAATTCTTATCACATTGCTAATCATCTAATAACATTGCATCACATTGCTAATCATCAAAAGGGAGAATTGTAACAGAACAATTCACGGGTTTTGCTCCTGGATAACACACCTTAATAGAAGGCGTCAAGTGCGATGAAATTTTTGGCGAAAAATTCAATGAAAAATCTTTATCAATCTGCGTATTTATCTGACATAGCCCCATCCAATTGTTTTCCTACTTCCAAGACTAACACTACTACTTCGCGGAAAGTGTTTAAATTCAATTGAATCTGTTCAACAAAACGATAATTTTAACATTTAGAATATAAAATCTACAATTTTTTAACAAAAATATTTATAACCCCAGAATCACTAAACGGAATACTTTCATATTCAGCAGATAAATGAAGGGGTAGTTAGAATTCTTAAATAATATAAGAATAAACAAGATATTCTATGAAAAAACAACAAACACTACAAGGCGGCGACACCTTTTAAAAAACTCTGTATATTTACAGAGTATTTTTAAAAGGTGTCCCAAAAACATTCTTACAGGATGCTCACCTACTAGTATATTCGAAGTCTGATCAAATAAAACGCGGAATTATCATTTTTCTCGAATAATCTTTATTTATTCCTAAATTATAATATTGTGCCCTTCAAAATAGTCCCCATTCTATATAATGCACTCCTTCCAGCGTGCATTGAAGCAAGTCTGAAATTCAGTTTTCGATATGGCGTGTCAGTTTTAGTCTTGATCTCTGAATATCGGCAAAACGTCGTCCTTTCGTGGTCTTTTTGTTCTTCTGGAACCGAAAAATGTCACAGGGTGAGATATCGAATTAGAGCAGTGCCATTTTTTCCCAAAAATTCACAAACAATTAAAGGTGCATTATCGTGGTGCAAACGCTAGGAGTGTCGAGTCACAAATTTGGATGCTTTCTTTGGATTACTTCACGTAAACGGCGTAAAACTTGTAAGTAGTTGACTATTTATTGATCTACGACCTGGCGGGAAAAATTCATGGAAGGCCATGTCGTTGATGTCGAAGGAAACAGTAAGTAGAACCTTAACATACCAGCGAACATGGAGAGCATTTTCGGTCTCGGCTCTTCAGGAAGCTAGCTTCCATAGGAGCGATTAGGCCACGACATATCCATTCCACCCATGTTCGAGTCATATCCATACAGCCATGTTCCGTCACCAGTTATGATTTGTTTGAGCAATTCTGAATTATTGGTTTCATTAAGCAACTGCTGAGCAGTGTCAATTCGCCAATGCTTCTGATCGAAATTCAACAATTTTGGAACACATTTTGCTGCCATTTGTCTCATACCCAAAACATCTGATATAATAGCTTTACATAAGCCAAATGAAATGCCAACATCTTCAGCAATTTCCCTGATAGTGAGTCGATGATTATCCATAACTATTACCTTCACTTTTTAGGGGTTAGTATCAGTTTTATTTATACAAGGATTAGTTATAGAAGAGTTAACAAAAGCAACATTTAATATGTCCAGCATTGTGCTGTACTTTATTTTATTCTTATCAGAAAACTTAATGCAAATTTTTTATCCATTTTTTTCACAAGGAAAACATCGGCGTGATATCAAAACCTTATTGACAGCCTTATTGACAGCTAGCAATAATCAACAAAGCAAGAAAAGAAAATTGACAGTTGGACTTATACAACCCGCGAAATTTAAAATTTTTCATACATTATCCACAATTTAAATTATCATCTAACACAATTCGTGGAACCACACAGGTCATATTTCATACAGCATGGACGCACTATTGGCACATCCGTATATGCATACATATTTATTAACAATAAAGTGTGTTTCTTATTCCAAATATGAGACCTTACGCCTATATTTGGAATAAGAAAAGGTGTTGATAACATCTATAATTCAATGCTAGAAACACGTGTCCACCTTGCCTCAATTTTTAAAACTAATTCTTAAAATACCCTTTTCATTACAATTTTCGAAATTACCACCTACTACTTAATTAAGAATTTGTCTTACTGCGAAAAACGTAAATAAGATTTAAATTTCTTCATATATCATGTTAGTGCGTACTCTAATACTGGAGCTGAGCCACATGTGTTATGGTGTTGAAGTTTGATTGTTAAAATCTCCTTTTCTATTAAGATCACTGTAGAAGTATCTTTCGTCATCTTCAGGATGGTCCGATGTTCTCAGAAAAAAAAAACCAATCCAAGTGTTATACGAGGTGGACTTTGATGGTTAAAGTCCCTTGCTTCATTGGTGTACATTAATGGTTTATCTCAATTTATAAAGGTGTTAATTCGTCCAAATGCATAGCACATGGCTGATACAACACATTATATCATATCTGTATACAGCGAATAATTCAAAGTATAACATCTTAATCTATGCAAACTTTCATAGAATCAACGTTTAAATGATAAGTTCTAATAATTGGTTGTCGGGGCATTCATAGCGTAATGGGTAAGTACCGGATTGGTAGTTCGATGCAATGCGACCTTACGCTTATATTTGGAATAAGAAAAGCTGTAGATAACCGCTATAATCCTATGCTAGAAACACGTGTCCACCTTGCCTCAATGTTTACAACTAAATCTTAAAATACCCCTTTAATTACAATTTTAGAAATTAGCATCTACTCAATTAATAATGTTATCAGTTATAGATAATTAATTCAATTGTATAAAACAAAAAGAATCTTCTTTTTATACAATCTTAAAGAACCCTTAATTCAACATAAAACATCATATGCGAACTAATTAAGAAATTATGTATATATTTTTAGATCAACTCGTAATCATAAAATTACAAACCACTTCATGATAGTTTAGCAATGTGCATCTAATGTTTGCGGCTTAATTATAATTTATGACAAAATTTTCTTCATAACAACATTCACTATCTAGATTTTATGAGTGTTCTTTTTATGAGTGTGATTTTAGAAGAGGAAACATATTACCTTTTGTTGCTTACAGGATGTAGGATAATAATTAGTCGTAAAAAACCTTTTATAGCCTCCTGTATGCATTCTTCATAATAACGAATAGTAGTTTCAGTATGTGAATATTAAGCGAATTAAGTTGTACAAACAATCATTGCTCTTTGATTGCCAAAGATATGAAAAAGCTATTAATTTTTGTTTTTTGTTACTTTATTCTATAGGAAATATTGTTTTTTGTTACTTTATTCATAATCACACACTAAACTGATTATAAACTTTAACTGAAACTGGTAATCAATAAATACAACACTTGTATCAGAATTTTACTATTTAAGACAATAATTCGCTTCTAACTGCAAGCGATAATAATAATTTAGCTAGGAGTGATGTGGATTCAGAAGAATTTTTAAGGCTTGAAAAATTTATAGCAAACTGGCTAGGAAAATTGCTTTTGATGCAACGTCCCGCAAAGCCGAGTGTCGCCAAAGATACTTTGCAGGGCAGGGCCAAAAGTTTCTGCAGCGGTAGTGACGCTTCCACTAACAACTGAATTGTATATTTAGTTCTTGCTCTAAAGTTCTAGAAGTTTCCAGAATGTACTGGAACAATAGCCGGTAGGAACACAATTATTTCGCTCGCAAGTTCGAATTGAAACGGAAGGTTACGAGTAAAGACGATGGTGCGATGAGTTGCCTGCACCTGGCCTAAATTAGAGTTTTTTATAGAGAATATATATTGTATAATTTGATACTTACAGAAATCTAAGTGAAAGCTGGACAAGATAACAGAATTTGTCTGTAAAGACTATTATGACACCCATTTGGCCGCTTAGCGCTTGGCACGCAATGAAAGGATCTAATTAGTCGAGGCTAAGTTTTCTCACAACTGGATTTTCAATGTTTGTTTTAATTCAGAATGACTCTGCATTGGATTTCTTAAATGCGTTTATTAGTGTATCATCTGAATTACTTAGTAAAGCCAATATTTTCTCAAACACTTAATTAATTTTCAGTTTACTGGCTATTGTAATTGCGTATCCATTTCTATCGTTACATATGATAACAAAAAATAGAACATTTTTTGTGTCTGTCCCACATTCCATTGTAAAACAATTGCTTAGTTTAAGCCAATAGTTATTTTCAATCTAAACCAGATAACGCCTATTGAAAATGCCACAATAGGACCAATACATGAAAATTTATACTCTAATGATCTATGAATGTGCCTAATTTCAGCCTCTTAGCTTAAATATTCGATTATTTGGAAAATATAAAAATGGCAGATTTTTCCCATTACACAAATAAATTTTCTCATTATTAATTCTATTTCACTGACTTATTCTATTTCACTATTTCTATTTCACTGAAAAAGGTAGTCATATTTTCTAGAAATTTCTCTAAGCAACTTTAGTTACAAATAGCCTTTTCTTAAATCTGTAAATTTATTTATATTGGAATATTTGCAAAGATAAAATCGGTGGTTAGGATTTGTAAGACACCTGGTACATATAATTAGTTTGATCATTTTCTCCGACATATGGAATTTTTGGAATACCTCCTCGCATATAATTAAGATTGTACTGTATCAGAAAATGTTTAATTTTATTTAAATTTATACACATACGAGAAACGCACGCAACTGTCGTTCGCAAAAAAGAGAAAATTGTTATAATGCAAAATGTATGTAAATTTATCGCGCGTCTCATATCAGCGGCAACGCACTCTAACATCATATCGTAGTGGCCGTAACCAGTCCATAGGTTTATTTATCATTGTATTCAAATATCGGTTATTGAAGCAATAACTCAAGTATATGCATTTCGTGCGAAAAACAGAATAAAAAAAGCACCCAAGACGTACTGAAGCGAACCAGAAATGTCCGCATGCACGACGGGTAACCATCCATCGAAATGATCAAAGTTAAGTGCTATGATCATCCATGCACCCGATTTAAAAAGTTCATTTTAAAACAATATTGACAATTTTCACTTCGACTCATCAACATACAAGTTTATTTACAGTGGCATAGAGAATACAATAGTTAAAATAAATATTTGATGGACTATTTGATATTTCGTGGTTAAACCCCACGCTGGCATTATTTAATAGAGTAAATAATGAAATTAATACTTCGTATTACTTGTATCTCGAAAAAAAATGCCAGTGGAGGTTTAACCACGAAACATCAAACATTCAATTAAACATGAGCGCTAGCAAAGCGGAAAAGAAATTAATAGGACATCCAGGAGGCACCATCTATCTGATGACGAATGAATCGATCGACGGTAGGAAATAGGTTTACAAAACAAATCCTGATATATAAGTTGCCTATCTTAATAGATAAGGAAAACAAATACATATTAAAAATTATTTGTGTCTTCGAATAAGTGCCCATTAGCTCAATTGGAAGAGCAATAGACCGGCAATCGAGAGTCCGGGTTTGAGTCCCGGACAGGGTAAACATTTTTTCGAGACACAAGTAATACGAAATATTAATTTCATAATTTACTCTATAAAAAGAAATTTTATTTTACAAGAAGTTGATACAACCTAATTGTTATAATCGAACAAAATGACGAATTAATAAGATAAATCTATAAAACGTTTCTGCTGCACGAGTAAATAAAGCAAATTAGAATATCAATGAAGCAGATGTTGCAAAAAATATAAATGTTCAAAATAATGTATGTTATTCACATGCCAGAGCGTCCACAATTAAGCAGAAACGACTGTGAAAAATGTAAACATAGAAACATAAGTGGAAAATAGGCAAGCATTTAAATTTTATCCACGTTGCGTATTTCATAAGTCATGATGGCTAAATTGTAGGAAATGTTTAGTTATTCAAGCATTATTTTCTTACAATCAAATTAATTGTACAAATTAAAATCATTTTTAAATAGGTTATATAACCTGTCCCTTTGGAGGAACAACAGCTACCTTCGTTGAAAGTTGTAGTAACGCGGCTAGGTCAGGGTTGCGGGGGCTAAGTGGTAATGGGCTCAAGCTTGACTTGAGGCGTCCGCTAGTGTCTATGTGGGCGCCAGAGACCTAAATCTCGGATAAATAGGGGAAGGAAGCGCAAACAAAATAAAATGTACAATTTACAAAATAGCAAATAACCATCATTTTAATAAAATTTATAATAACAGTAATAAATTGCCAACTGTATTTGAAAAAGTTATACGGCAATAATATTTTAAAAGAGTTCCAACAATAACAGTAATAGATTGCAAAATTGGGTGATGGCAATAATATTAAAAAAAAACTATAACTGTACTTAATATGTTAACACCAAAATAATTAATAGTTTAACTACAAAGGTGGTAAATGTAAGTTCCGCAGTTTAATAACAACCCAAATGTATATACCCCAACCCAAAAATATTTCCAGCATGATCCGAGAGAAAAAGAAAATATATCGACAATTTCTATCACATTGGAATCCTGCAATCAAAACTGAGTGGAATAGGCTCAATGCTCTAATTAGAAGCGAAGTAATTGCGTACAAAAGATAAGTGTTGAGTCGAAGCCACATCTAAACTCATTTACCAAGATCAAAAAAAATTCTGGCGAAAATTTCCAAGTCCTAACAGGACAATAATCAAATCCCAAATCTCAACTAAAAGATCCCCAAGGTAAACTCCAGTGCAATTAGCTAAACACTTCGCAAACCACATGGAACAAACCTACCAAATTATTTTTGATAACAATTTTCTTTCAGGCATTAATTATCTTGTGGATAGCTTTGCAAGCAATCATTCACCTATTATCAGTTTTCCAGAATCTGACGACATCCTACTACCGCAGACAAGGACTTCGAAACCGTAAAAGCCGGCAAAAGAGCGCTTCAGGACATTACGCGTCTTAGTACTATCCTAGTTACCTACTTGGTTATTCATATCGTGAATATAGATTTAACCCCGTTGTCGTATGTTTGGATTTGTCCTCCCGTTGGATTATTGATTGTGTTTATATGTTTCCCGATTTTTTTATTGTTTGGATATTATTATCAGGCCGTTTTATTGTCGTTTTTTATGATTATTATTATTATTATTATGCATTTGTACTGTTTTATATCTGCCGCTTGGCTATATTGATTTGGTTATGATATTTATTCGCCATTGTTGCGTCATGAATTTAGTTTTACATTTATTCATTTGTCTATTATTGACATTTAATTGAATATATATCTCTTTCTCTGTTTGTGTTGTCTATGAAGAACAATAAACGGTTTTGTTAAAACGTGAATGGTGTTTCAATTATTAGCATTAAGTTTATTACAGCTGCCCACAAGAACACTTATATTGGAAATCTCCCAAGACTCGCAGCTGGATGTGGCCTCAATAAGCCACTGAGGACACGAGGAACTACCGCATCAGTTCCAGCGAGCGGTCACTCGTTAAAAGGTCCTGGCGTCCGAGGATATATTTCCCAAGGCCGTTTTATGCTGTATTTGTTTGCGCTATTCCGTGACAAGTCACTAGGACGCCCAATGAGCAGCGTCCCGAGTGAGAATCTATCACGTCGTTACACCCTTTTTATAATTAAAGATTCCTCAATAACCATTCTAATCCTTTTCACCCTCTTCTCTGTATTTTATTGGACCATATTTTCTGCACTTATAAAGTCATATGCGGCGTCTTGTATTGACTTTAATGCTCAACGTGTACTTCTGCAAATTTTCAGGGAATCATATGTTTGAATGAATGAACGCTACTTATTTCAACCATTTCATATTTATTATCTCAAATTCTAGACAATACAAAAGTCCTAATTGTTTCTACTTTTCATAAAGACAATAATTTTTGGGATGAATAACTCAGTACTTGGTTGTAAAGTATCCCGTAATGATCTTTTTCAACAGCTGATTTATTTTGGAAGTTCTCTTAAAGAAGCAGTTCCAATACACATGCTCGAAAAGGTCTCACAAAAACAGATACAATGGAACATATGCAGAACAACAAACAAATATTCCCAATACAAATATGTGTTAATTTATCAGGTGCAAATTATAATCAAGCTAAAAAACAGTTGGAAGCACAAAATGTCCAAAATCGAACGGAGACATGTCTTATTCGGGGCCAATACTAGTTGATTAATGTCCAATGATTTAGATAAATGCTTAAAAATGCGCAACGCTATCTGAATGTCACGCAAGGAGAGTACAACTATTTCGATTCGCGATATTCCTGAAAGCGCTACTGACAAGTAAATTACTTGCCCGATTGTTATGTTATATTTATATAAGTGGTCTGTTCTTATGTATTAATAGCATCATCATTCATTGATTTCATTAAATTGTAGCCTTTAAGTTCGACATGTACATAAAAATATTATTGTTAGAAATATAAAAGCTGGATGATATAAATAAAAATCAACTTCACATTAATTATGACCTGTAATTATGACATCACTAAAACGTAGTGCGGTATTTAGGGCTAAATCCCTGTAAACCACTTATTGTGTTGGATAGGTAGACATGTATTCACGTATTCATCTAAAGCCTCTCAAAAAATGAATGCAAAATATATGTTAAAGATTAGCCAGAGTTATGTTATGTCACCACACAAAATTTCATTACAAGCCATGAGACATCCATATACATCCATTAAGCCATATACATCCATTAATTCACATATGATTTGAAGTTGCTTAGGTTATTTCTTATGATAATTTCTTAATAATTCTGGTGTGTTACATGCAAATAAGTAATTGTTCTAAAATATGTATATTAGGTTTTTCATCAGAATACCATATACGGTTGTGCTCTATTTTACTGATCGCTGATTGGCCAATACATAAATAATATCGCTTCATATATAAATGACAATTTGTATGTGTCATATTGCATTATGAGATCATCAAGCTTGGGAACGGTGTTAGTTCCTTATAAAAGAAAATCGCTTTGCGGATACAATAACATTATTGTATTAGAATCATTAGCGTTACTATGTAGTTTGGAAAGGCCATTTGTTTAATTGGTTTTATAATTATACTCAGTTAATTTTAGTGTATTAATTTGGATTATTAGTTTAATCTTGCGCTATTAATTCCAGAGTAAAAGTATAGTTATTTCAAGACTTTAATTACTAAATTAAATTCAAAATTTCTAAATCTTTAAATTTTTAATATATTTGGTGTCATTTACTTTTTTGAATATCGTTATATTGGCCCCGTAAGATCTAATGTATAAATTGTTGTAGACAGGTGACCAAAAATTGTATAATAAATGAAACTAACTTTTCATTACAAACGTT
>WYDF02071053.1:0-11449 GCA_009867245.2 Adranes taylori
TATATATAACGTAAAAGGTCAAATACTTATGCTCTTTAAATACCACCCTAGAAATACACAGTTTTTCCAAGACATCAGGACAAAAAATATCCATAACACATGGTTTTAGATATTGCTGTGCTACTGTGAAGTTAACTGTGGAAGGTGCTACTGTGGAAAGAGGCAATTTTAAGAACGAGCAGATCTGCTATTCTGCGAAGAATCAAATAATTAATCTTTGATTTAAAAAGTATGCCACGAATCTTTGAGTATTTATACAAAGCCCATTTTTCTCAGACCAGACTTGCATTCCTCTATACTTTTGAAATTTCAGATCTCGCAAAGTTCAGAATATCGCCAATTATTATATAATTTGTGTCATCCGCATAAGATACAACCAACGTGTTTGAGGAGATATTTTTAATAACTTTCCAGGTTGTTGAGAAAAAATTGTAAATAAACTAGGTTCAAGAGAGCCTTGAGGTACTCCACTGTACATACTGAACTCTCAAACCAAATCTATTAAGTGCAACGATCTGTGTTCTGTTGTGCAAGTATAACGCCAACCATTTAGCTAATAAGCCTCTTATCCCTTAGATACACAGGTTGTGTAAAAGTAATTTGTGATTAAACAATCAAACGTCTTAAGACAGATTGACAAAAAGACCGATAGGGACTTCTTCTCTCCCACTCTCTGATCAGTTTCAAACTATTCAAAGTGAATGTTTTGTCTATATAATTAGATTCTGCCCCTACTTAATTACTGAATTTTACAGTTATTTTAGTAATAGTTTGGCAAGTGTCGTTCTTGAAAAAACTTTTTTTATCGCGTTATATGTTTAGAATCCGATGTCATTTGAAATGAATTATTCTTCATAAATTTATTTTTTTCACCTTCTCTTTCGATAGTTTATTCAAAACTAACTTAATAATGAATATAAAACGGTTTCTACTTCGAATGCACTAACCACAGTTTTCTACATTCAATGAAAGTAGCAAGAGAATATTTAATTAAACACAAAGCAGGCATACATGTTTTTCCACATAGCATGATGCACATACATAATGTACTACGCAATACTATACAAGGCATTGGTCAGCCGAGAACAGCATCCAAAAATATGCAGTTCGGTACAGTTCATTATGTATGCAGCCGCATGCTTCATTGTTCACTATGCGTCTAATATTGTTCCAATAGAAAATATGTAGAAAATATTCATGAATATTTTCGACTGCGCAGAACAACTTACCGCGTCAAGTGCAAATCAATATCAAGGATGATATAATACCGTTTTCTAATAGAACTAGATGCATACATGGAGCGCGATAACGAGAATAATAATTATTGTTCTCCGCTGTTCAGATGACCGTTGATGAAGAAATCTTGTTTTATACACAGAAAAAATTAGTTGAATTTTAAAATGAATAGTGAACATTTGGAAATGATGTTAACATAAACAATAGAAGTATTTATTAGTAATGTATGAATGTTATTGTAAATAACATTTTAAAAATACAGTGAAATCTCTGTTAACGGTCACCTCCATTATGTGGACATCTCTGTTAAACGGATAGTTTGAAATGCAACGACCACTTATATAGAAAAATATACTCTATTCTATGGACGTGGACACCATTTTAATGTAACAGAATAGACAAAACCAGACATTTACTTCCCTTGATGAACAGAAAATATATACATTCCATATTTATCAAATTATCTTCTGATTTAATTATGCAAATCATAAACATTTGATATTAAATCTTTATTTCTACAAAATAAATGCCTATTTGTAATTTGGTCAAAGATCACTTAAAGTTATATCAAGACAAGCTTGTAGGTGTCAAATAGAGTATTACATATTAATTTTATCGCTGATCTCCCAACAATGGATACCTCCCTACAACCAGGGTTCGCAAAAACCCCGTTTTTCAGGAAAAACCTGTTCCTGTAGTTTAACTCTCACTCTAGATGGTTGGTCTTATGTTAAAAATGACCATGTACAATCAGTAACAATTCATACAGATGCTGCAAGTTTTCTTTTAAAGGCAATAGATTCTGGCTCAGAAAAGAAAACGGCAGTGTGCCACTATTGTGGAAGCTGCAATAGAATGTAAATCAAAATTTAATACAAGATGTTTTTGCCGTTGTCACGTCACAGACAATGAAAATTAAAGGCAATGACAATAATTGCGAAAGCTCTCCATAATTTGCAAAAGGATTCTACGTCAATTTCTCTAGCAGATGAAATATGATTAGATTTATTATTTGAAGAAATATTGCAACCATATTTCGAATATTTTAGGAAAAGGTTTAAGCAAACAATCAAACCACCTCATTTTTTAGCAAATCTTATGAATCCTTATTCCTACATTTCGAGGACGACGTTTGGGCAGTACACAAGAAAATGCAGCTGAAGAATGGCTAACTAAACTATATCCAAACTATCTGCCAGCTGTACTGGCTATTAAAATTGAGGATACTGAATATTATCCACCTTCAATGATGACAGAAGATGTGGTCAACCAGTTTTCCTCATCTGCCAAATTATGGGAAACAAAGCAGAAAACGGATCTAAGTTGTCACCACATTTTAGTGATTTGATGTAATCTCTTCATTCCGCGCCAACATCATCAGCGTCTGTTGAAAGATATTTTTCAACCTTTGGATTGGTCTGGAATAATTAGCGAAATTAGGTGTCGAAAAGGCAATGATATTAGTAAAAGATTACAAATCCTTGCATGCAGGCTTAAATCCTTACATGCAGGCTTGAATTCATTAAATATACATGTTCTTTAAAATTTTAAATATTGCTGAAAATTGAAAAAATCCAGATTATGGGGGTTTCGGTGGGCTTTTCCCATTGGGCCCAGATAAACCCTACCGGATTTTATTCGCACAAGGTCCAACTTTGCGTACCGTGCCTACAACGGACACTTAGTTTCATTAATGGTGAAATTCATTTGTCTGTTTAAAAACATTTTAATAGAAATTCATTTGTCTGTTTCTATATAATGTAGTAGTTTTTAAAGAAATTTTAATTCTTGTAAATGTTGCTGACACGTATTTAATAAAAAATTGATATTCTTCAAGAATTTAATTTATTATAAAATGTGACTGAAAACACTACTTGCTCCACATTGCACATTGAGATCCACATTGCATCAAAAATGATGATTTCCTTAGATTTGACTGATTAATATTAAAAAGCTAATTTTAATTAGAAGTAACAAAGGTGCACAAAATAAAATATAATATAGTGTACTACTACTTAATAAAAATGATTAAATACTTTAAGTTTTTTCCTTGTCACTATAAGGAATAGATTTATTGAGTTTTAAATGGAAAGAGAACGGTACTTGATCGCGGTATCTTTAGGGAACGAAACGGTCCAATGTGTTCCGGGCGTGGAACTAGTATTCTAATCTCTAATTTATACACAATATTTGAACTAGTCTGCTAAATTGAGAATGTGTCGGATTGTAAAATTACTCCTACAATTTGACCTTTATTTAACACTTTGTCTAAATCCGCCATATGTATATTAAATAAACTTCCACTCGAACAAAAACCAGTAAGATTAGAAAATTCAGAAAGATTCGCACGTCTAATCATTTCTGTTTGGAAGCATTTACATGTGAGCAGTTAGGTACTTACAGTTAAGAATTCATTTGTTTAAAAAACAAGAAAATATATTTATTTTCAGAGAAATACGTCGTTGTTTCACTAAAGTCTAACTCAAACGAACCATTAAAAGTTGCTCGTTTATATTTAGTGTTTGGAATTCTATCATTTTTATCATTATAGACGTCTAAGTGTAAAAGAACTGGGAGTGCCAATGATGTTAGTCAAGAAAATAGTGAATTAAAAGAAAAAAGGAAGGAGACTAGTACAAAGCTCTGGAATGATAAATAATTCTAAATGTTTTTGTAGTTTTCATACATTATTGTTTTTAATGTTTTAAGTCTTAATACTTAACTCAGAATTTAGCCAAAATCCTCAAACTCAGATAAACAAGAAGTGGTGCAGTGTCATTAAATCGGTTTCTGGTCCCCACATACCACCCAATAAAATTACTTTCGTAACGTAACTGAAGATCTTTGGGGTTAAAAGTTTTATTTCTGCTATTGACTCTGCTTAAGATATTTTACTGTAAAGTTATTTCAAAATTTTAAATTGCAACATGATAATAATATTACTTAATTTTAGAATTGGTCATAACCTGTTTTATCAAAGAATTTACAAAAGTATCATGCGTATTAAGGAAAAAAAGCATTAACAAGAATTAAATATGAAAATACGTACCCATCTAAGTATTTGAGGCTCGGTATCAATTTGAAAACCTTCTCACGATAATTTTCAATACTTGTTGCTTCATTATTAAACAGATCCAAATTCTTTAAGTTCTTGAGCTCTTTTAATGTCTGAAGTGTATCGAGATCTTTGATTTTATTGCCACTAAGGTTCAAGTGTGTTAGTTTTGGGCTCTGTAACAGTACGCTTAATCCATTCGTTATCCTAAAATCACAAAGTAATAGCCCCTAATTAATAATCGCATTCAATTGTGAGAAAAAAGTAGGCCAATCATACCTGTTGTCGCTTAATTCGAGTTTCTTCAGGTTGGGAAGCTTCGGAAAGTTTTTCAATGAGGTTAAACCGACATTTATCAGGCTAAGACTTTCCAGATTAGAAAATTCAGCAGTCAAACCTACGATTGTTGTACTTCTACAATTATCCAAGTTCAATTCTTTTATCTGCAACAATATAATCATTAATATAATCAAACAAGTCTATTCGTTTAATATATCGGATGTTTGTCAAGAAAAACGTGTGTAACGCATGTTCACGATGTTAACAAGAAAATTTCCTTCACTCACATCGGCCGGGTTTTTGCCTCGTTTTTCTAATTCGATGCGTTTTTCCATGTCCGTTGTACGAGTTTTTGTACAAACTTGAATGGATAAAAAAGCAAAATATAGCTTCGTTTACAGAAACAACCAAACGCTGAGACAAAATGCGCGCTAATTTGGTAGACTACAAACGAAAAATACCAAACACCACAAGACTACACACGACCAAAAACAACACACGCTGCGCTGGATCGTCTACATTAACAACAGACGACGTTTTAGTTTACACGCCGCCACACGGAACAGTTTACATCCAGCAAATTTCTGTAGGTTGCGTACGCGTATACAACACACAGTTGACAGAATGCCATCGATTAGCTTTTTGAAGGCTACGCGCTTCGCTACAATTGTACGATTACGCATATGAATAGAAAATGCCAATGTAGCCAGACTTCTATTTTTGTAAGATGCATTTAAAGTCTATTTGATTTCAATTTCCCCTTTCTGTTCATTTTCAAAATGAAGAAAAGGCTTCAAAATGAAAATGTTTTTAAAGGCCCGTGCATGCATAGTAACATAGACAATATAACAAATATTTATTAATTGAAATAAAATGTTCAACCCAATATAATTTTTAAGTCTCTATCTCATGATGAAAGTTCGAAATGGCATTCCTGAGATTTAAGATTTTCTTTTTTTACTAGCCGAAATTACGAACTTTTCGGTGCATCTTCAACACTGCACATATTAATACAATCGTTAAAATAAAATGAAATAAATTACAAACATAAAAAAGTTCATTTGCACCTTATTTTAACAATTGTACCACTTTGTAAAATGTCGCATGAATTGTCGACTTTTGATGGCTACAGTTGATAGCCAGCGTCTTTTACAGTGGCGTCCCGAGCAAAAATAATTGGCGCCCGGGACACGCGGCAATAATTGAAATGTTCCAGGAAATCTTGTTTGTTTTGAGGACCGTTTAGCGTCCGTCTGCGTGTAGCGCCCGAGACATGATAGTCCCCTTGCCCCCCTCTCGTTACAGTACTGCATTTTTAGTATTCTATAAATTGTAGAGTTTTGAAAATGGTCACAATATATACAAGGCTGCGTCTAGGTATATTTCCGACGTAGTACCAGTAAAAATTTGGGGCCCCTAATTTCAAATTTAAGGGCATTTAGTACTTTCACTCAATTACCGACAAGACTTGCCACCCAGCTGTCATACATCCCTTGCATCTCCGATTGGCGCGGCCCTTAATATATCAGCAAAAGTCAACATACCTAATTGTAGTCACAAATAAGGTAAGATTTAAGTGCTGGCAATTTTATCTTCAATATAATTTGATTTAATATTGAAGTGAAACAATTATTTATTCAAGAAATCGGTAACTATGTATTATTAGTCGTATATATTTCTTAAGATACAATATCATAACATGTATTAAATTTGACAATATTATAGAAATTATGTACGAATCGTATGTACGTCAGTTTCAATTTATTGTATTTGTATTTTATTTATTGCACCTTCAATATATATTTATACCGTATGCAATTTATATGGTTACGAAGTATGAATTAAAAACTAGAAAAATATTAAAGGTTCGTTGACACTTTTCGATTTATTATTTTTTGCAAGTAACTTGAAATGTACTTTCAAGTAGAAGTTGAGAAGAAATTAACTTTTGCAATGAAGCCCTTAACTTGGACGTAGAGTTGAATAGAGTGAACTGACATTCAACTACACTTGAAGATAGTGAGAGTCATGTGGCAGATTTGGTAACTCATGTTGCCATGTGGTTAAAATTTTATAGGTTATTATTTTGTTTATTGTTTACTTTGATCCATAGTTCACATCTTATTTCGTAATAACAAAAAAAATGACAAGACAAAGCGGAGTATTCACCAAATAGTAGAATTTTTAGAAATTTATTATGAAAGATAGGATATTCTACGGGATTGTGGTTCGAAAAGTTAGAATTGAGACGGAAATCTAAGAGATAAAAGCAAAGCAATGTTGTTGAAAAGTGGTGCTAGTGCGGAAATAGTTTACTGCCCAACTTTATGTTCCATCCCTATAGCAAACCGATTTTTGATGCATGTTGATTGATTTTTGATCCTATTTTTAACACAACTGAGCAAATATTCAAAAATACTGACAGGCCTTCATAAGTGGTTTTACACGCTTCACCAGCTTCTGAATACAGTGTTTTAAATAAAGTAGCAGATGCACCTAGATTGTTTCATCTGCTAATCCACTTTCTGAACCATCAAGAACGCTTAAGAATCTGTTTAAATTTCACAGAAATTTTTAGTAAATCCTCTATAATTACAGTAGTAACAAGTCTTATTCCAACACTAACCACTTGATTCTACGGTATTTTTTCTCAACTTGATTCAAAACACTTTCCAAGTATCAAATATCAACTTGAATAAAATATTGAAAATATAAGAACGTTAAAATGAATTCATGTTGAAAAATGTGAAGCCTGCATAATACGAAAATGCATAATAGCTTTATAAAGATATAGATAATATTAACTTAACCTGACTTTAACATATACTTTAACCAAAATTGAACGTCTAGCCAAAGAATCAGTAAAAAAATATTTTCTACACGCCGCCTAGCCTATTTTGAAACTCACTTTTCGTTTTACTTATATAAAACATATTATATTTTAGTGTAACTTAATACAAATTTGAATTTATCTAAAAGAATTAATACAAATTGATAACTCATTATTTCCGCGTCAGTGTGCTAAATAAAAGAAATTTCATATAGTTAAAAACTAGTTGAAGTAATAATCTGCATATAGCACGTAAGTTTATATATATTGCCAACGCTGCAAATTTCAATTAACTACATTGTCTGTTCTAAATAGCGATGAACAGGGACGAATATTATTACCTTGCAGAAGTGCGAGTGTGCTAGGTGCATATAACGCTTTCTACGCTTGCATATCCACAAGATCAGATCAGATTAAAGCATTTGTTTCCTAGAGGGGTACTGACAATAACAGAAACTATACATAGTGAATATTTAGCGAATGGCGGGAAATTCACACCTATCGTTTTGTGTTATATAAAGCACGTAGCTATTTTTGACATGTACTTTACTCAAAAAAAATGTCAGTTTGTTGTACCTTTGTATATAATTTGATACATTATCACTTTCTATCTGATAAAATAAACTGCATAATTACTTTCAAAAACTAACTTTTCGTGTATTTAAGATTTTGGTAACGATAAATTAGTTAAATAATAGAAAATTTGAATAAAAATAAAGTTATAAACGTTTTATTTTCAAATTTAAAGCTAAGTATTTATATTTATTTCAGGTTTAGTTTTAAAGGTATGTATTTTCATACCTTGAATACTAAACCTTTTCAAAATTTGAAAATTTATATACCAATAACTGGATTAGATGCGCATGCAAAGTATATTTTAACTTTCCTGCTAATTATGAAAAATTTATTTACGTCCGCTGACTGACTGACGTGATTTGTTATAAAATCAATTACAATTTGTTCCAATGTAATCTACAAAATATCCAATACAGTACTATTCATATTTGTCGTTTGTTTATTTCAACTAAATAATAGCTTTAATAAAAGCTGTCTGCTGGAAGATATATTTTGAATTAAGTTTCCAACAATAAAGCAAATTTAATTGTATTACTATAATAATGAAACAATTTTTTTATTAGGGGAGTATTCTTTCCTATGGTCTTTAAGAAAGATTTTGGTAGGAGTAGTTTAAGGACTTCCATTAAAGGACTTCAGTGATTTGTGATTTGATCATTATTACGGCCCAAAGGCCTACCTCTATGATGACTGAATGTCGTGTGTCATCCAACACAAGGAAAACAGTATAAAATACGCACTTGCCCGGGGTAGAAATTCAAAAAGGGGGTTTCTCTCGTCCCCGTTCCTACAGGAACGGGTATGTATAAGGAAATACCTTGCTTAGGTTATGTAGATATTAAGATTTGTTTAGTTACGCTTTAATTTACTATTTTATCACTTATTAGTTTTAAACAAAACATTTGTCTCGCCCTTCAAAAAAAAACCTGAGGTAATGTTCACACATGACATCACATAGCCTTGAACATTCAGGCGACAGCTGTGCGATAGTGACGCTACTGAGCGAAAAGACAACGTTCTTAGCCCCGCCCACGAGATAGCCAAAATATGATGCTTTCGTTAATTACGGGGAACCTAATTTATGACTTCGGGCCCTTGCCCGAAGTCATCTCAAACGATAGGCCAGAAAATTCCCTATCTGCGGGACTATATTTCATTAAACGGCACATATGACCTTCGCCGAAAACGCGCGCTAAGTAATTCGGTGTTCAACGAAAGATCGGAGTAGTCCTCGCCTTTTTTAACAATAACTCACCAACCAAAAGGGTTCAGCAAATCTAATTATCTCAGGGTATTCGCCACTAAAGAATGCCCCGGTGTACCCCGGGGCATTCTGCCCCGGTACCTACCTCATCCTGGAACATTGGTGCTTTGCCGGGAATATTGGGAGAAGCGCCGAGTGCATTGACGCCACCTCGCAAAGCTTAAGTATGTATCTCTAAAATGTCGGACCGAATATTATGCGAACTACTCAAGCCAGACTCACCAGTCAAAGGTGATTGTAAAGGCCATTTAATTAGCCTTCAAGTAACAAAAGGGCCGGCGTGATCTAAATGATAGCCCACGTGCTATTCTGTCCAATCGCGACACGCGCAACCAAAAACCATTGAAATAGGTGTCATTGCACTATGCTATCCTGGATTCCAGGTAGACTGGATAGAGCTAACCTCATCAATCTATGGTTAGTCTGTGCGGGATGCGTGTAGCTATCAGTAGAGGTGCAGATACCTTCCAACAACCAAACGGTTTGTCAAATAATTAGGGAAAAGTTTGGACAGTCCCAGTTGTGCGTACTACTCGAGACTAAAAATCGATTAGCTCAGGCGCTAATTATCGCAGAGGGCTAAAATTAACTTGAGTATGTAAGGATTAATCCACTCTAATAAAATAAGAAGGATTATGTCACAACTATTATCATGGCGGAAGTTAGGGCGGCCAAACTCTGGCACGTTCTAGTTATTTGCGGTTTACGGCGTTATGCCTACATGTACGTTTTTAAAGCTAATAGTACTTTCCCTATAACCTACGATAAACTGGAAAAAAGCGAATCTACGACGTGTACGAAGCTATCTTGGCTCGCACGTCCAAATTTTTGGGTAAACGGTCTATAGAAAGTTCCTGCAGTTTCGAGCAAATCCTAAATTTATTTTGGGGTACGCTGAGCCGCTGAGCCGCTAGGTTTCTATATTCATGCTACGAATGTCAAAGAGGAAATGCGGAGGCCGCCGCCATAATACTACTGCCAAAAAGCGAGCTGCATAATTCGTAAAGGATCCTCGCGGCTTGCCCCAGTTTGGGCCCCATAATCAGTGGCTTTTGCTATGCACTCCAACTTATCCATTTGATGAAAATTGTGTGATCCTGCTCACTGACCCCTTTGGCGTCCAGGCAATTTTGCCTCACGCACACATGCTCCCTACGGCATTATCTCCCCTAAAGAAAGCATCATCAAAACTTCTTCTGAATATTCTAAATCCGCCGAAGGCAACTTTTGACGACGCGCCTTGTTCGCCAATGGACGACGAACTGCCAAGAACGCCACGTAGAGGTAAAAACTAGTCCACAATCTCATGTATCCCGGAGACTTTTCAATATCATCGTGGTTGACAATGATTTCAACACTATAATACTTCGACGCCGCCAGATACGCTATCAAAGATGAACTGTCTGCTCAGAATGTGCTCATCCATGATATAATTATTATGTTGTAGTCATTGTAGAATCTCATATGTGTAGTAAGCATTTGTTTGTAGTTTACGATTACATTAGGTAAACAAGTCAAACGGGCTTGTGACATTTTATATAACGTTAGAACTATATATATTTACTTCGTTCGTGGTCGCATCCACCATAGCCGACTTTGGTGCGTGTACCATCATTTGTATTTCAAATATTTCGATTAGGGTTAAGTGTTATTTCTTTTATAATATGTACGTGGATTGTTTATGAATTGTATGTTGGGCTAGAGATAAATGTTAATTATTTTTGTTTCACATCGCAAACGCAGTGTATCCATTTATGTAAGAGTCGTATTTTCTTAGGAATAGGCTTACCAGCGCATCCACCTTTCATGTATATGATAATATTGATAGAAATATCTTCAGTGTTATTATATATACCAACGATTGTATTTGGATGTTATATTTGAATGTCTCATTGCGTCATTAGCGTACTCTAGTTATTTCAAACAAAATTCGTCTATTCCTAGCGTCTCGACGCATTCACCATAAATTATTTGTAATAAGTTAAGTCATACGTATAATACTTTTTTTCGCATACATGCCATTCAGAGTTATTATATTGCATAGATATTTTGAATCGCTTATTTGAATAAGCGTTCGCCAAAGAACATCACTTTATTTATCATATACTCATTTGGACATCTAAGTAATTTTTATTCAAACATATTGGGAGAATAGATATCGTTGCAATGTCACAACCAGAAATTAAGAAATTAATTATAATAGTTGTTC
>WYDF02071064.1:0-11449 GCA_009867245.2 Adranes taylori
AAAACCTGATGTCCAACTACCGATGATTTTCATTTGATATTGTATACAACTGGACAAGAACATTTTATTTAGTTTAACGACAATATATAAGCAAATATAGGCGAATAAAGTAATTTAGCAAAAATATTTATCAAATATACGAATTTAATTTACAATGATTTATTAGCGATGATATTATTTACTGTTTAAAAAGAAAAGTTTTGTTGTATGACAATATAAATTTGTTTAATCCTTTTGAAAAAGTTTTATTTTTATTAATCTATTTATTTTTAAATTATTTTTGGTATCAGTATCTGTACATTCATTACACAATTCCTTGTCCTTTTTAATTACACCAATGTCGTTAAACTATCTTTCATAAAAAGTATTGTCCTAATTGGTAAGAAGACCAAATCAGTATATTCAAAAATCGGGTAAACACTAATAACAAAATAAATATCAAAATTAAGTAGATTTGTTTTTGCCGACAAAAACTTCTACCTGTACATTCTTTTGACTTTGAACTTAATTGGACAACATGATGTTAAGTTCCAAATCAATAAATACAACACAAAACAATCTGTCCGTCAGCCTGTGTGTTTAGACCAAGCGCTCAAAGCTTAATTTTTTTTTGTAAACACCTAATATTTCAAAATCCTTGAATCCAAAAAAAAATCTCAATATTTCCGAAATTTCAAAAGTTCCAACTCTCAAAATCTTCGCATAATTACTTGCTTCAATTTATATATCTCAAAACATTCTTATTTTTAAATACCCATAAAATCCAAATATTATCATTATCATATAAATCCCCTTATCTATAACATTAATTTAGAAATCAAAAATGAGGAAGGATCGGTACCCTAAAGAATTCGGTATATCTTTAACACATATCTAAAGAATTTTCAGCACATTCAACTAGATGTTACCTACTTATCAATATGATCATACGGTTCACACCATAATAATATATATGACAAAGATTTTAAATGAAATCGGTCTGTGAAGCAGTACCCATTTCAGCGTGCTGGATCTCTAAACCCTTGAATAAATTTTCTTAAATCACAAGTAAAAGAGAATTAGTTACTGAAGGTAACTAACCGGAGCATGACTGACTAATTATTTATCAAAAAAATTCTAAAAAGATTCAAAAATCGAACCCATCCGGTCCAAACCAGGCAGTGTCTCGAAGCAAAAAAATGTTACGGCTGACTCTCTACGTACTGCAGGAGAAGTCCAAAGCCATGTCGATGTTCTTATTCTGACTTCATTCCAGATAATCCAAACGTGATTTTCTCCCTTATAAATTCACCGGATGTTTAATTTTGTTGTTTCTTTCTCCAGAACTGGCCAGATTTACACCGGATCGATGCTAATGAATCTTCTACTCTAAAATCTCCTCAAGATTGATGCATCTCACATCGATATCCATAAAATTCTTAGAAGGTAGTGAGCTAATGTTCAGTTAATACTAAGAAGGCTGAAAGATTTACGAGAAATTTTTCTAACATTGTGGTACTAATTAATGCATCACATTTTTCTTATTTGCAAGTTTTCTTCAAAATTCTTAATTGAGGTTGAGAAACTTACCCTCTTCAAGCCATCCTCCACTAAATTTCTAATGAATTAACACTGATTCCACTTGTTTTTCAAGATTTATTGGTATTTAACTACCCATATGGCCTTATAAACCTTTTTTTAAGGAATTTGTGAACCGTAAGATGTGGGCGTTAGTAAAGTTTCCTTTATATACTGTCCGGTGTTAAAAATCTCAACCAATCAACATCCCAGGAACATGTGCGACGTCATCAGTCCTAATTTCAAATTACTAAACTTTCCTAAGCTTGACTAAGGGGCTATTTACTATTATCCTTTATAGTGAAATAATTTCCCTAAATTATATCCCTATAAATAATATCAGCTAAATAATTTCCCTTTATAGTGAGTACTGTTTTCACTTTCCATTCTTAATTATTTATACTTTTCATTTGCTTTCATTGAAAAAATTTAATTTATAACACTTATGACGTCATAAAGACCAGCTGCATTTAATGATTTTCAATCTTAAAATGAATTGGACTGTATTCGGACATCCAATCCCACTCGCTTATTTTCGTGACTTTAGTATGATATTCTATCGTTAGTGTCCGTTCTCAATCGATGTTGATTTGAACTAATGAATGACTGTACTTACTTAACCTATTCCAGAGATTGGAAAATAGCAATAAACATTGTTTCTATCTAAAATAAATTCTCTAAATCATCTAATTATTAATTCTTTGAATAGATGCTTAACATATCCTCCTTTAATTTCAACTTTCAGCGATCTCCAAGCTTTCTTCAATGAACTTGATTCATCTCACATTGACATTCTGTATACTCTTCCTTATTCCATCTCCTCCTACGAGTGCAAAATATATTATTTTAGAGCAGACTCTCTTGGGAATGCTTCTCAAGCCTCCCTCCACTTTAAATATCTCCAATTTGATACCTACACAGAATTCTATACGGATGGCTCCTCATCAGTTGGTATATTCTCTCCTGCTCTCAACATAAATCTATCCATCAAAATTCCGCCAATCTTTGACATTTTCTCATCCGAAGCTCTTGCCATTCTAAAATGTATTGAGCTCATCATCATTCATGTAACCCAAAAATCAGTCATATTTTCAGATTCACTTAGTGTTATTAAATCCATAAACAATAAAAAGATCAATCCGAAAACTTCAAGTTTAATCTTGTATATTAAAAACAGTTTATATGAAGCCTCAAAAAGGGGCTTTTTAAATTTCTCTATGCTGGATCCCCGGTCATTCTATGATCGCAGGAAACGAAAAGGCAGACCTATTAGCCAAACTCGGACATTCGGCTGTCTTAATCAACACACCTCCCCACTTTTCCATGTATATCTCAACATTAAAATCTATTGTACTGGGGATTTTTGGTCCGACACAAACATCCCCAAAGGTAAATAACTTAAGCTTATCTCTTCTTTGGTAAGAATGAAACTTTGGTTTAAAGAATTAAAAGTTTCATCAAGAAAAGTCTCTTCACTAATCAACAGAATTAGAATGGGTCACGCTTGTTTCCCTGTGCACCTCAACAGGATTGGAATCAAACCTAGCCCCCTGTGTGATTGCGGGGATCTGAACCATATTTTTTTCAATGCCCCTTAAATGTTCGCAACATAAATAATCTTCACAACAAATTATACTCTTTTAATATCAACGCTCCTTTTCATATAGATAGAGTTGTAAGTAATCTGAATGTTGACATATGTTATCTTTTACATAACTTTATAAAAGATTCGAATTATACACTATGACGAGTTTCTTGTGATTTGGATGATGTTTTACAATACTATAAAAACTAATTGAGCTCAACTATGAAGTCTCATCGGTACTTATTCACTCTCAACCACTAACAAATCATCTTCACCTTACTCCTTTTAATTGTTTTCCTCCCATCCTTTCATCCAAATTAGTAAGCTAATGCTTGCGATATTCATAATGTATATATAGTATAGTATTAATTATTGAAACTGTCGGTCATGGGCCTATACGGCGAAAGGTGCCGACATTAAATAAATACAGAAGAAGAAGAAGAAGAACATTGTTTCTAAATATCTTGGATATTTTATTTGTAGGGTTTAACAACGTACCGTACTTTTTAATAATTCCCAATTCTTTTTAATGAACTGTCTGAGTTTTAGGGTTACCATTAAAAGCCACTGAGTTACCAAATGTTTTCCTCTATTGCTTCTAAGTACCTCATAATCAAAGGCTAAGTTCTTCTATATAATTTTCCTATTAGGCTAAACTAACATAATATTTTTCGTATTTATTTAATTCGATAGTTTCCTCCTCTAAAACTACCCGTTATAATTGCTAAGTCTAAGTACTTAGAGTTCTATAAAATAAATTATTAATACGGTTAAAATAACAAGATACGAGCTACATTACTAACTGTAATATAATGGTTATCGTGTGGCAACTAAATACTGGTAGATGATTCATTCATTTTCGAATAGCAAAGAACATTTCCTTTGAAACGTACGACAATCTTCTCCTACTGGGATCCAATCGGGTGTTATTACCTTTAAATTCCACCCTAACCTGTTACTAAGGTTACATTTTAAAATTTATAAAAATAATGGTGGTTTAACAATACGACACATAACATAAACACACTGAAGAATCCTTTGCGTTTACACACAACTTTTCCTTCACCTCAGTACGGTTATGAATGTTATTTTCACTCAAATAACATTAGGCGTAAGCGACAAGTTAAATTTAATGTTGCTATGAAAATAAATGACTAAAGGTGGTTTATTAATCTTTAAATAAACAAAATAAACATTTGTTCAAGAACTTGTTAAATATTATACATTCAGTGGAACGGTAATACTCACCATAAACACTTAAGTAATAGGAATTTTCAAAATCTATTTTAGGCAAAGATCTCAATCAAAAATTACATAAATCAACGGTTACAAAAACAATTCGCCACCCCTTCCCTTACTAAATGCGGTAAAAAGCCTTAAAACGGACTTTCAAATAAATTTAAATTTACACGGACCAAAGATAATAATAGTACATAAATTTGTCTCAAGCACTTAATAAAAATAAGGTTACCAAAAAAAGACAAGCTAAATAGTAATTCCAAAGATATTAAAAAAAAAACAGACTTAATACTTAAAACAGTTTTCACTGTTACCGTCTACTGACGAACGACCGACCAGATCCAACGCAAACCACGAATAGATGGAAAAACCAAACGATGGCTATGGCCTCAACGTAGTCCGATCTTACACACCAGCACCGTGGACAGCTCATTCGTACACGAACGACATGACCGGTGGCTGTGTGGTAAAACATCCACGCTGATAAGAATAGCATACTCAATTCCGATAAACCGCGACAGTTGCTTGCTTCAGAATCTGTCCACCAGTAGCAAGGCCCTGATGATTAATGGTCTCCTCCTAGTGGCTAATTTATAAAAACGTGCACAAAAGAGTGATTTCAAAACCACGCCGAATTTTCACAATAAATTAACTTCAAGCAGAGCAGTTAAACATCACACTGGTTTCAAATTAACGAAAACGGAACCCCATTCCCCACGATAATTAATATTTTTTTAACTCATGATTCAATTCAATTATAATAATTTTTACTCGGAAGCTAATTGGGCTTCTTACCACCTTCAAGTGTTGAAAGGAAAAGACCCCTTTCGAAATTTCATTCTGGATTAAATGCTTACACTATAACGGAAAGTATCCCATCATAAAAATTTCATAATAAAAATTACTAATCTATTATATTAATTAACAAAACTAAAACGTTTCAAAATAGCTCCCCTTCTATCGGAAAAGCACCACACATAACCAACATAGTTCAGAGTATGCAAGTATCCACGATCGTTTCGGTGCAAATCAACCATTAAGGGTCAATTATTTACGTTGATTTAGAAGAAAATATGTCACAAATCAGTTTAAAATGGTTACAACTCTAAAAAAAGGAAAGGGAACCACTCATCATCGAAATAGTATGTTTTCAACGATCCACCAGCCTGAACTAATTAGCGAATTACGAGCTCTACATCTTCAAAATAAAACGTATAGACCAGTCAGACATATCTAACGGCAATGCGAAATTAAGTAATTGACAAGATTCAACACATTACAAGTAAATACCATAACACTACACTATAATAAATGTAATTTTTATATATAAAAACTTCAGGTAAATACGATCAGAGACGAGTGTCAACCTATCAACAAGTAAGCATTTCCAATCCCTTAGCGAGTACAATTAATGGGCAGGTACGATTTAATTGAACCAATCAATTACACGAATACCAGAAAAGACTAATTGCTATGGCGCAGCCAAATAAAAATTCGTGAACAGTTTCAGAATAACTCTCTCAAACTCGCAGAGAGAACACTGTAATCACCATAAATAGCAAGTAAGCTATCAAAGACTTAAAATCACGATCATCAAATGCTATAACCATATTCAATACAATTATATTTCTACTGACATCTTTTCTGTATCTGTATGTATCTGTGTATCACGTACTTGTACAAATCAAAGCGAAAATCCTCCTGTACGCGGTAATAACTAAAAGACAGCCTTTTAATTACATCATCGGTACCGTGAATGTTACACCTTATATAATCCGATCGAACGAATATATTCGAGTTAAAATCGATACATGTATAATGCTATCTTAAAAATATATCTCTACGCGTAGGAAGATTTAAAAAATTACTTATAAAATCTATTGTTCTTTTAACACACGCCTGATGTTCGCTGGTAGCTATGGAACGGCTATAATTTATGTATAGCTAGTGCCCGTATTATAACTCAAGCTGTATAGTTAAATAGTTTAATCATTTCAATCATAAATATAACTGTTTGAATTCATACATAAAATATTGTTTCAGATGGCTGATATGCCATACTGGTGCGTAGCAGCATAGCAAAGTATTATATGTATACTAAATATAAAAAGTACAAATAATAATTAAATAATAAATGTAACGTAATAATAACAAGATTAATGTATATTATATACTTTAAGACTTACCCCCACAAGCTTGTTTAAAATCTCCACAGCAGTCGCCCAATTTAAGACAAGCATGATCGCAATAGCACGGTTTATCACTATCCAATGCTTCCACGATAGCATTGAGTGGCGCCTTTTGTACCACGCACGACGAATCACGGCCTGGACAACAGAGTTTAGCTTCGCGACAACTTCCTGCGCTAACAAATATTGGCAACAATGTGCCAATTACTATTGCACATCCGTATACAATATTTTGACATGTGGATGATGTTGCAAGAGTGCGCATTATTGATTGGTGATGTTAAGTTGCAGCGAGAATTAGTAAAGATGTGAATGTACTTAGGTGCTTTTTTACTCGATTTATATCTCTGCAAACAATATTAATTACAGTACTATTTGTGTATTTCATTAATTTGCAAATAATATAAAATTGCATTAGACTAAAGGTTGTAAGAATTATAAAAAAATATTTTATCTCTCAATGCAAAAAACACATTTTTATTAAACACTTTTTAAATCTACTCAAAAATATAAATATAATCAAACTTGTATAGATAGGATTTTATTATATTTTGAAATAAATAATAAGGCCGAAAAATTAATAGTCTTGTCTGATTTTTTTTTTCATTGGGTAACCTCATAAGCAAAAACCGCCATATGATCCAGAGAATTATCAAATAACTCAGATTTTGCATCATCTATAAGTTAAACACATAGATGAAACCAGTTATCTTTTGCTACACGTTTCAAAGATTTGAGAGTCATTTCACTATAACATATATTGCAATTCCAATATAGTTATATTGGAATGACTCTCAGATCTTTTGCTACATGTTTCAAAGAGCATGCCAATTATATTAGGTTAAATAAACCAGTTAGATCTCATTTGGATGAACATATTCCTTCCCATAATCATGATTTTCCGATTGCTGAATTCAAAAATATTGACTATTCCAATACTTTAAAATTCTTGGAACAGATATGTATTAATCATAACTTTTTGAAAGGTAGAACTTTATAGAACAAACACATGCTCATAATTTACTGGAAATCTCTAGATAACATGGTATTTTTATTGGTTTTATTGATTTTTTAACTTCAAAGTTTTAAAATATGTTCCGTTAGAGTTTAGGGGGTTATTATGAGAATATGGTTTTCTTGACCCCTATGATTTCCATTTCCATACGGTAAATTAATAATAAATTTTGTTTAACATTAATTGTGCATTACAGATTCATTTACGTTAGTATACTAAATGATTTTTGTTTACAGTAACTTTTTAATTGTTTGAATAAAGAAGTTCTTGTTACTTCGAACTTTGTTATTTTGGAATCCCGATAGTGCGAAACAATTTTTGAAAAAAAAATTTTTGGAGTTGGAAGTTTGATTTCAAATTAATTCTCCAAATCACTGGAACCCATCGATACTTAAAAATACACGTGTGTTTAGGGAGTCAATTCATTTATTGTCTTAGAGTTTTCTTTATCTTACAAAATATAAGCAATAACATATGCTATCAGGTAAATTTAAAAAAAATGGAAGGAGATTTAAAGAAACAAATCAAGTATCTAAGCAACATATGCTGTAATTCAACATATGTTGCTTTACGAATTTCCATTGCTAAAAGTCTTTTAAGCTAAATTTTTCTCCCAGAGAAATTCTCATTTACAAAAGAAGATTGGTCACAGTGGATAAAACACTATGAAAAGTATAGAGCTACCTCCTATATTGCTTGTTTACCTAGGGTTGCCAGGCGTCCAGATTAATCGAGATGTCACCGGTTTTACGCGCCGTGTCCCAGTATCCCTAACGAACCTTTCGGGATAACCAAAAGCCCGTGTGAATCAAGAAAAGAATATTCTAGTCTCTTTGATTTTCACGAATACGTTGCATTTTATTAGTACGCACCGAAAAAGAAGAAAGCTGTAATTTTACTATCGACAATGCACTCTGATATTACTGTAAAGAATGATGAAAAGAAAAAGGCTCACATAATCACTTAGTATATTAAATGCAAAAGTGATCTTAGCCAGCCACTCAAGTGCCGCGTACTTGCCAAGTGATTTGATTTGGAATAAATTTGGCAAGT
Source organism: Adranes taylori (assembly GCA_009867245.2). Taxonomy (NCBI): domain Eukaryota; kingdom Metazoa; phylum Arthropoda; class Insecta; order Coleoptera; family Staphylinidae; genus Adranes; species Adranes taylori. The sequence goes on from WYDF02071064.1 coordinate 8,639, forward strand.
CCGAGTTCAAGTAAATTGTATACACTACGTGCCTAAGTAAACAAAGTACATTTTTTCGCTAAGTGCAAGTCAGAAGACAAGTTTTTAAAGTTGCAGAAAAACGATACGACAGTTCTAGCTGCTTTTTAACATTTATTTGTAGTTATCTTTTACTTAAAAATAAAAAAAAGAATCGCAAACACAGAAGATGATGGGTAACATCTTTGAATAATAGCAAAGATAGGTATGTTTAGAATGTATTCATTTTCAAATAAATCTGAAGAGCCACTTTCATGATTAACTTGTTGAAAAGTTGAAATTAAAAATTATCTTTAATTAGTTCATTTTTAAAGTTTGACTGTTTTTTATTTGATTCTAAGAATATGCGGTAAGATATGTTGGATGATTTGATTAAAGAACTTTCAGGCTTGTTTGAAAACTTTTGCCGCTTGTCATTCGAAGATATTAAATACCTCCTTAGTAAAATTGGGCCTCATATTGCAAAATATGATATACCATTAAGAGCAGCAATACCTGCAAAGGAGGCATTTGGGGACAGCTTCAAAAGTTTACATTATTTATTCATAATCTCCCCTCAAGTAAGATCTAAAATTATACCTCAAATATGTATAGCATTTCAAAAAGAATTTCCCGACTTTATAAAGGTATATAATATTTATTAAAAACATTTGTTACACAGATAAAATGCCCTTAATTCTATAACTATTAAAACGTGGAGATTTGTCCAGGTTTTTTCTTTTAGTAAAATAAAGGTTAAATAACATTATAAACAATTTTTCTTCAATAAATGTAAAGCGACTTCAGAAAAAATCTGAAGTACAAAAAAAAAATCGTACTGTGAACCACTCTCCCCTACATCTACTTTAAAGTCATTTAGGTTAGATTAAAATAAATTGAAAAAATTGATTATCATTGTGTACTAAAAGAGTTAAATAGGCTGAGGTCGATATTTCAATTTTTCTTTAAGCTATAAGGAAACATACGAGCTGAGCACCTAGATGTGTACCTAGTTTTTCTAAAACTTGAAATATTCTAAAAACTTGAGTATATAAATTAAAAATGATTAAAATCAAAAAATTAAGCTAGATAATTTCACCAATAAAACATCTAATTTAGTCTATTTCATTATTATGATAAAAAAAATATTAATAGTTAATACAAAAGTTTTAATCTTATATCTTTTATTCAAAATGTGAATAAAAAATAAAACATAAGGAATTCTCTTGAATTAAATAGTGCAATTTCCAGGAATGAAACGTATAGTTCATTATCCTAATATCCTTATGAATAAAAGATTATTAAGCATCTCAGATAAGTAAGAGACTCATCTATATTTATGAAATAAATACACAAATATAATATATTCTTTGAAATCATTTTCTTCCAAAAACTGATTTTAATATTTTCATTTATATTTATATTTTTATATTTTTCCATTTATGTGACCATTTATATTTTTTTCTAAACGCGTACATTACGTAAAAATGAAAAATAAACAATTGACAAATAAACAAAAATAATATAGTTATTTTATTTTCATAAAATACTAATTTAAATAAGATTTCCAATATTACACAATACATATTTTATATTATTTAATTTTTATATTTTTCAGCTAAATAATTTGTTTTCAGGATTGCTTCATCTTTTTCAGTTACATCGGCAAATTCAGTACAATTTACATTTCGTAAATTAAATTTGACTGTTAAAATAGAAGACTAGGAATTAACTGATAATCGCGATTTTTCTTCAGTCCAAACATTATTGGCTATTGAAAACAGTCTCTCCACTGAAGCATTAGTACCTGGCAAACAAAAAGCTGCTTCGACTATTTTTAAAATATTTAGAAATGGAATATGACTGGTTGTAAAATGAGGCAAAATTTCAACCCATCGTTTATTTGGTTCGATTGCTTTCAAATGCCATTCTGAATAGTTTTTTTCTGTACAGTACGAATTCACTCTGTGAACTTCGAATTTAGCATTTTCGTGAAGTAATGCCCATGCGAATACATCTACTTTAAAATACTGAGTCCATTCTTCTACGTATTCCAAGTAATTACAGTAGAATGTGTCAACTTCCTGCATACATTTTTTCTTAATTTCATTATTTGATTCTTCAGCATTTTTCAATAGTTGGGTAACCATAAGAGGAAGAAACTGTTTGTCTTTCAACTCTTTTAAAATGAGCGCAACTTCAGCAGCAGAAATATCGTACTTTTTAATTTTTTTCATAGTGAAAAATTTTAGCTTGACCGTGAATACATAACAACAACATCTCACTCATTTCATTATTGAAAAACGAATATAAGAATTTTGGGCATTTGGCGATGCTGAGAAAGTATGACTTTAATGGCTGATACAATTTTAAAACTCTTTCAATTGTCGGAAGTAAAGCTAACCAAAGAACTTTTGAAAAGCCTAACAGCTTTTAGTATTCAACGCCAGCTTCTTCCAGAAGTTTTCCAATGAAGCAACTCTAACAGTGAACCGATGGAAAAATAAATAAATTTGAGGAATGATAATTTCGACATCAATTGACATACTTGATAAGGCAGTATAAAATATGTGCGTTGCAGCCGACTCAAATAAGCTTTCGCTGTAATTTTTGAATTAATTGTTTGTGAACATTATTTGTGCCACGTCGCTTCAATCTATCATAATTTAACTTTTTGTTCTCTGCAGAAAAAGCCAATATTTTATTAGATTTTTTTATCATTCTTCTTCTTCCGGTCCCATATGCATCCTGCACGTTGGGGATCTTCCGCATATTCCTCAAATGATTGTAAGGGTGTTGTCTTCTGCCCGACGA
>WYDF02071086.1:0-11449 GCA_009867245.2 Adranes taylori
AATCAATCAATCAATCAATCAATCAATCAATCAATCAATCAATCAATCAATCAATCAATCAATCAATCAATCAGTCAGTCAATCAATCAATCAATCAATCAATCAATCAATCAATCAATCAATCAATCAATCAATCAATCAATCAATCAATAACTAAATCAATCAATCAATAAATAAAATAAAAACTAAAAAATATTATAAATTTGACAAAATTTATGTAACTAAAATGAATATATTTTGTTGGTTGGAGCAAAATAATAATTTCACTCTTCTGCTTATTAAGGTTGGTTAGAAAATTTGACTTATTAAGCTACATAGATAGTTAATGGATTACCTAGTAGTCAAATAGATATAGTAGTTTCCATCCGCTACGTTTTGTCGGTTATAAATCAGTATTAATCGTCAATAATGGTTTTGATACGCTGCAAAATGAAAAAATAGCTAAATTTAAATTTCATCATAAGTTATAACAAATTTTGTTAACAATATTTTGCAAGAGGGCAACATGATAGCCCTAACAGTAATTCATTCGAAGTAAAATGAATTAAGAGGCGATCAAACAAATGACATCAGAAGGATCCTATAATCAAATAGTTCTTGCTAATTATTGATATAACATTAATAGCTTCTTTACAAAAAGTAAATAAATAAATACATAATTGTAGTTAAAAAATATATAAATTTTTGTTCTCCAGAGATAAACATTCTTAAATCAATATGCAAACACATTAGGTAAAAATTTTCTCTTGCTCTTCAAATTATATATTTAAAGTAGCCATTTATAGTTCGGATTAAGTGTTAACTGTTTCCACGAAACATGTCAACTAATTCGAATTTACTGGGCTTGGAAGCTCACCTATAATGCAAATTATTATTAAATGGGGTTCTTGGAACACTAATCTTTCATTACATTTTCTTTCACTTTTGAATTCGCCAACTCAGGGATCCCCCCGATTCCATTTCATTCTTCGGGATTAAATTAGCATACGAATCCAGAATCTATATAAAAGCTTTTTTAGATTTTGGATCTTATCACGTTGAAATTAAAATTAATTATGGAATAATTGTTGTGGCGTCTTTACAATACATAATTTGCGGCGTTCCTGTGAAGAATTCGCGGCTTCCCAAGCTAAAGTTGAACGTTAAAGTAAAGAAATGTGTAAGCACAAAGCAATTTTCATTATCAATTTAAAAACAAAGAATGTAATTCATTTACAATATAATATCATCAAGTGTACAAATAAAATGCATAAAGTTATTAAAGCAATAAATTAAATAATGAATCAGACAGAAAGTTTGCACACACAAACACACATATATTATAGGATATTGTGCATTACAAAAGAGATTTATAGAAGATAGAACAATTATAGTTTGTCCAGACACATGTTTCGTACAATAGAAAAAGGTGAGGCCTGAAATACAAACGTTAATATTATGTATATAAATAAAAGCGTAATTACATGTTCAATACGAACATTGCTATAGAAATAAATCCTTACGTTTTTCTTTTAATATCACACTGGTTTTTATAACTTGGATAATAAGTTTTGATTTTTTTAATTTTTTTATTTTAATTATGCTATTCAACAAAATAAAAAATGTAACAACCAAAAAAGGTTAGTCATTTTCGTACAGTCAAAAAGACCATGGTGATGTATAAACATCATACAAAATAAAGCAAACTATATTTTTTGCTGAAACTTGCATGCCTAATATTGAATGTATGAACTCACCCAGCACTACTGTATTAAATAGGTTCACTCATATTGATCAAATCGAAAACAGGCCGTAGTCCTTAAGAATACGCAATCTGATACTGGTGATGTCCTGATGGGAGTTCCTCAGGGATGAGTATTCTTTTTCTTGTGTTTGTAAATGTCGTTTTTCATATCGCTGAGTTGATATTATATGCTGATGATGATGGAGCACCATTTTGGTGGCCATTCGGAAAACTTGTCAAGCGGTGCACACTAGTTCACTCCCGCGGTCAGAAAAGCCTGATAATCGTATAGTACTTCGCTCCATTGTCCGTATACAAATTCGCTGCTGGAGTTAAGAGGATTAAGTATCTACCTACTTCTAGGAATGCGAATGCACAAGAAAATTCATTATAGTTATACAGTAATATATTTAGTTTTGTACACATACAATTACATGTAATAAACACAAATCATGATGTATTTGGCAGAAATTTGTATGACATCAATTTTACAAATTCAAATGGACTTATCACCTTCTGCCTTAACAATGATATTTTTCTCATCTACAAACTGCTTGCGAAAATGAGCAACCCTACGATATACTTCTTTTGTTGGTTAACACTGCGTATTTTAATTTACGAGGCAGTTTGAATATTTTTCAAATTTTCCTAAAATATGTTCGGATGGTGATTATCAAATAAAGAATTAAATTTGAAGTGGAAGCTCTCGCAAGCGTTTATGGTTCGTTCTAGGGATGGTTCGAACGCAAGCGTTTATGGTTCGAACTGTTTTCAGCCCACATATGAGGTGGAAAATCACTGCCCTCCGAATTATAATAATCCACCAAGTAATCGGCGAATTCGTGAAGTGTAGCGAGGTTGGGTAAAATTTTTGCGAAATCAATCGTGAAACAGTCACCCATCCCGGATGGATCCAAGAATGGAAAGCCAAATACGTTTTTTAAATATTGTCCAACATCTGTGCTTTCGGTATATTCCGTTGACAACCCTAGCTTTTGTATTTTCATCCACAACTGAGAGAACCTCCACCTACAGAGTCAACTATAAAAAAAAGTAACTCACCACGACTGTCCAAGATGAAATCTGCATTCTCTTAGCTCAGCAGAAGAGAAGACTTGACGTGGAGGAGCAGAGTGAATAGACTTTTCAAAATTTACGTAGATAACATCAGGATTGAAGATAATATTCAGTTTTGAACATTGGGCTCTTATACAATTGAATGCAGTAGCATATGTGTTTGTTTATTCGGAAGTAAAAAGAAACCTAAAGTAACATAATGTCCATTTCGTAGCCCATGAAGAGTGAACAAGTGATGGAAAAAGTTTGGTCAATACTTGAAAGTTCTACATAGACTACATAGACTGTCCGTAATCTATTTAAAAAATATTAGGTTGATGATACTTACACGAAAATGCAGTTTGTGAAATCAGTTTGTTAAAATTATATATATAATAAATAATTAATAACCAACATTGGTTTGCCTTTTTCACTTAACATTGCAGACACTTCAAAGGAATCCATATTATTCCACAGACTAGATAATAAATGATGCATAATCATAATATCAGCTATGTTTTGCACCCCTACTACTTATTTTAGGTAAGTGTAGGTAGAAATGGAATTGGGAGCAAACTTACCTACGACCCTGTCAATATTGGGGATTAAGATCTGACCGCCGGATCGAACTAATATCCGCCTTTGTCAAGAGACATCTACAAGTGGCGGCTTGCCGTTTCCGCCTTAATGGTGCAAGTAATCTGTATCCGCCCAGTAAGCTGTATCGTTTAGCGTACAAAGCACAATGGATATACGGAGTGGTTGGGAGTTGGAGAATGAATGATGCTGCAACTGTTATTATTTATCGTAACTAAGTCCACTAGACAGGACACGCCGATCAAAATGCGCCCAAAACTGTGGCTTAATGAAGGGTCTCTCAAAAGAGAAGGTCCTTTTTTTTTGAGAAAAGTTACTCTTTTCTAAGAGGCTAGATATCAGATCAAATAAATAAAAACCTTTATTGCCATAAACATATACATACATATATATATATATATATTTATATATATATATATATATATAATTCAATATCCCAAATTACCAGTAATATAACATATACAATTAAAAAAAAAACACAATTTTATTCGTAACACTTCTTTTGACTTATGGACAGCAGGGAAGGTTTATCATTACTTAATTTTTACTATACTTCTCCTCTTTTATCCCATTCTCCCGCTTCTTCAACACTTCTCTTCTTACTCACATTCTTTCTTCCAATTTATCCTCCCTATCCCTATCCCCTATATCCCTTCTTTTGCTAATTTTTACTTTCTATTAATTTCCCCCACTACTCTCTTCATAATTTCTATACCCTTTCCCTTGTGCCCCAAGCTTAATCTCCCGTTAATCCCTACTTCCCTTTCTCTATCAGTACATTCTATCCCTCTACATTCCTTAATCCAGTGCCTCCACTTTTACTCATTTTTACCATATATTCTATCGTCTTTCTGGCTCATCTATCCCAAATGCAGTCTTCAGATCGACGAACAACAGGTACATTTTCTTCGTCTTTGCTTTCTCCTGATTCGTTGCATAATTAATGATTACTATGATTTCCCCTGTCCCTGACAAAGCCGCTTTGAATATCCGATAGAATCTCATTCGCACACTTTTTATTATAATCTCTTGTTTAACACCCCCGGTAACACTCCATCCATAATAGTTATTCCTCTAAAACTGCCCACTTCCATTCTGTTCCCTCTCTTTTAAATAAGTTCCCTCACTCTTACCACTCCTTTCCATATCTTATTCTTCCCTCTTACTATCACTCCCAATTCACTCTCATGTTAACATTACCATACAACCACTGGAATCCTATCTGAACCTGCTGTTCTCCCTTTTTTCATTTTTTTTATTTCTCTCTTTACCTCTTCCACACTTATTTCCTCCATTTCACTTTCTTCAGCATTGCCTTTCCGTCCTGCTCCTTTATTTGAACATTCCCTCCCTCTTTTTCCATTACTAATCCTTCCCTATTACACTTGCTCAACCATTCATGCAAGCTTTCTCTTCACACCTAGCTTTCACATCTTACACACCTGTGGAAGCTTTTACACCTTTCTCATTTTCCCCCAACAATTCCCGTTTTTCTCAAATACTTCCATATCTCCCTTTCTCCATTAATCTGTCTTATCTCTACCTCTTCTTCTCTCCTTCTCCTTTCTTTTGCGTTTTCCTCCTCCACTCTCCACTCTTTTCTAGCATTAATATACTCTTCCTAATTGGCTTCCTGCTTTCTTACTTTCTTTATTACCTCCCAAACCTCCCTTTCTTTTCTTCATAATCTCCTCATTCACTTCCCGATAATTCTCCTTCCTATTTCTCTCCCCTTTCCACACAATCTTCTTTTGAAGCATCCTTTTTACACCTTATTCACCTCAATTATACATCTATTCCATTCCATCTTTTTTATTCTTCTCTCATTCCATACCTACTCTCCCTCTTCATACATCCCACTTTCACTTATTTCCTTCTCTTCCACTCTTCCCTTTTCTGTTTTCCATTCCGTCTCTATCAGGAAGTGGTCGGATTCTGTCAATTCTCATACATTCCAACATTTTACCCGTATTCTCACTAATAACCACATAATATACTACCGTTCCTCCACCATGTCCCCTAAACGTTATGTCACCTTCCCAATCTCCTTCCGTACATCCATTCCCCTCACACCATCGCTCCTCTTCCATCAATTGTAAAATCTTTTTCGATCAGCATTTATCACTATATCTTTTGACTTTCAATCCAGCAACATTATCTATACACCTCTCTCCATTTTCTCCAATTCTTACATTCCAATCTACCATTAGTGTTATCATATCCCATACTCCTCCATTCTTACCTACAATTTCACTAATCTTTCTTTCAAAATGTACCCACACTCTCTGTTCACATATACCATCACAAACATCATCCTATTTTCTCCAAGCTAAATAATTGCTCCAACAGCTCCATCCAAATCCCATCTCTCTACTTTTATCTCGTAAGATATAGGTAAGATATAGATTCATGAATTTGACATTTTTTTCTATTTCACCTTAGTACGTCTCTTGTATTAAAATTACTGCAATCAGTTAATAGGCAATTCAAAGAGGAGGTCATAGGGAAATTTTTTTCATATAAAACGTTTATTGTAAAAAAAATTTTTCTTGCTCAAAAAATTAAAAGAATGGTTGATTTTTCGGTGTCTGTTTGTATGTACGGATGTATGTTCAAGAATTTCTCCTTCCCTATGGGACCGATCTGGATAAACTTTGGTAGACAGGTAGCCTATGCATCCGCAGAAAGGTTGTTTTAATTTTATTAATAAATCCAATATGGCGGACAGGAGTCTTTTTTTGTTCAGAAATTTCGTATTCAAACTAGGAGGCTGCAATTTTGCAAACAGAATGTTGTAATATGCGTCGAATGAAAAAGTCCTATGTTGCCAAATTGTATTTGAAGCGGTGTTGCTACGTTTCATGTTTAACAACTTTTTGGAAATATCTCGTAAAACATAGGACATTCGAATAAAATTTATTGTATAGGCTACACAAAGGTCCTTCGATTTTATTTGAAACATTTTTTTCTAAAATTACAATTTAACATATATGCAGGTTGTTTCTTGTTTTGCAAACTTTACGTTCAATTTTCTCAGAAACTTAACGAAGGATTTTGATTAAATTTCTTCCATCAAAAGATCCTTTAATACTTAATGGACTAAATGAGTTAAAAAATTGCACATCTTAGCATCGGAGTAATTTGACCTTGAAAAAACAGTGTACTACCCTAAATATCTCGGTTCCTATAATAATTGGAAATATAAAACTTGGGAAACTTGTGTAAGACTAGGGGACCTCAATTCCGCCTCCGTGAACAGTTGAATATGCTGAATCCATTTTGAGCAATAACATTTTTTGTCAAAAACTTTTTAGTAATACTGTGTACGTTTTCCTACATGTTGGTAGCTCCTGTGATTTGCTTTAAAATGATACCACAACGTTGGATCTAACTCTTATAGTTCCAAATTATAGGGCCAAATAACTTTACAAATTCTTCATGTGTTATCCGGAAATACAATGCACAAGACATGCTGTGCACAACACATTACCTGAATGACAATTGTGTTTGCTTCTAAAATCTATCGTACATCTCATTGGCATTTATTTTTCCACGGTAATATGCTATATATGTTTAAATGAAACAAAAGATAAAAGATGGGGTGGCAATTACGTCCACGATTTTTTTTGAAAAGGTGTTTGGCTTTTTTGAGTTTTATTTGTAGACCGTGGTAATATCACAATCAGGACATTTATACGGATTATCCTTTGAATTATGGTTTTTTCATGTGTTGAGTTAAATAATTTCTACGCGGCGTGGAATATTCGCAATCTGTACAATTATGTGGATTCTCAGATTTTTGTTTATAAAAGTGAACAACAAGCAAACGTTTATGTGCTGTCGCAAAATCACAATCCGAACGTTTGCACGACTTTTCCCAGGAGTGTTTACGTTCGTATCTAATTAATCAACTTTTGCATACAGTTTTATAACTACGCACTGTGCATATAAGTGACTTTTTTACAATCAAGTTCCGATTTAGCAAGGATCTGAAAGTGTTGGCTCCGTAGCGGTAGTTCCTAAAGTAACTAGAGCAATATTATCTCCGGTGGGTCAATATTATCTCATAAATAAGGAACCCATCCATATTGATAAGTGATGAGTGTACGATAAGTGATAAGTGATAAGTGAACTCACCACATAAGAGTTACCACTTTTGAGGCCTCACAAACAAAAAAGAATTAGTCTGTACAGGACACGATGACCGAAAGAGTTAGATATGTGTTTCAAAATTTGTTTCGTTAGATTTATCGCCTGTTTTCTAAGTATTTGGAAACTTACATTTTCCTTTGATAGAAAGTTTTCATTCGTCAAAGAGTACGACCAATTGTTTTCATGACAATTGTAATTGTATTTTGACAAGCTAAATTCGCGTATATTATGTGCTACCTATAATAAAACTAGGCGCCGCTATACGGCGCCCATTCATTACAAGTAGGCAGTCTGTTTTCTTTATGTTGATACCAGAAATGGTAATTTATATTATAAGCACAAATAGATGCATTAATTAAGAAGTAGTAATAATATATTTATAATATTTTTTAAACCGTAAATTTTCCTTTATAAAATTTTATTTACAACCGGTTTCGGCTTGAGGCTATCTTTAGGTATTTTCAATTACATCAAAGCATTCAATAATTATATTTTGATTCAATAATTATAAAAATCCTTATTGCTACATCATACATCACCGTGAAGCCAACGAAGGGATTCTGTAGGATGTGTGTATTAACCATAATGTGTTTTATTGCATTTTTTTTTACAAATACACATTTGAATCTTTAATGCTTGCATACTTAAACTTGATTGCTATAGATATAAGCAGACTGGTTTTATTTTTTTGAATGTTTATATTGCTTACTTGATATCTAATTAGATAGTTTAACAGCATGTATGCTGTATGCAGTAGCAAATCAGTGGCTTTGTATAAAAGGAATTTACGTTTTATAGTTATCTGACGTGGTTAGATGGTCAGCTCGTGTTTTTTCAACCAAAACGAAACTGCTTAATAATTATTATCACGTCGTGTGTAAAGTGTAATTTGCCAGGAAAACAATTACTGTAGAAGAGAATCATATTTATTTTTAATTAAGTTTTGAGTAAAATGATTTTTCTTCTGATGAAGAAATCAATTGATATTTCATTTGTTATTTGTTTGTTGTAATGATTTGTTTTATGACATAATTAATTGTTAATTTTGAAAACTGATATGAGTATCTGTGCCTTATAAAAATAGCCCATCCGGGGCTCGAACCCGGGTCATTGTGATTACCGGTCAGATGCTCTTCCTACTGAGCTAGCGGGGTGATGATTTCAGAACACAGGTATTCTTAATATGTGTTGCACAATTGTAGAGCTATTGTACAATATGTGACTCTTTAACGACACCTGGCCGATGATGCGAAAACCATGCTTCGATTCTACCTTAGTAACAAATGTGCTATTTAAAGAATTACGTATTGTGTACTAGTTCGACAATTGTACAACACATATTAAGTGTATCTGTGTTCTGTAGTCATTACCCCGTTAGCTCAGTAGTAAGAGCATTTGACCGGCAATCAGCAGGTCCTGGGTTCGAGCCCCGGGTTTAGTGATTTTTTCAAGACATAGATAGTCATATTAATTTTCAAAATCATCAATATTGCACACTGATTGACTTTAACACTCACTACAATTGTCTCATTTCATAACTAATTGTGTAAAAACTTTGTAACGCCGTTAACTTTTTTGTCCGTCTGCACGCAGATTTTTTCTATCAACGTTTTCTTTCTCTCTAAAATGTTAAAAATTTGGTCGGCTTCTAATTAACAAAATAAAATTTTAACGCATTGGTCTCTTACTAGACTAAGTTCTTCTTCTTTTTCTTCTTCTATGAGGGACTAGAATTTCTCCTGTTTGTCTCATCTACTACGTATTTTAATGGACGAGAGATTGCCAACGAAGAGTCCTAGAAACTGTCACAGATGGCGCGAACAAATATCTTATTATTACAGAATATTATATCCCCCGGAAATATGTATTCTCGGGTACCAGGTTAGTTTAAGGTGAGATTGCACATTGGAACCGCTCTTATTGTTCCACAAGTCCTCAGTGGACTGCTGAGGACACGGGTAGCTACGAGATTTTACAAAATAACGTCTATTTTGTAAAATCTAAACAAAGTAAACAAAATATTTTGTAAATATTAACAAAGAAAGAAATATAAATGCACAATCAATGAATAAATGTGAAACTAAATGAAACTCAACAATGGCAGTGAATTAAACAATATCGTTTCTATCCAAAAACAAATCAATATAGATAAGCGATGCATGTAAAACAGCACAAATTTATAATAATTATTTCAAAACAAAATATAAGCGGTGCATGTAAAGCAATACAAATGTGCGGTGATAAAATAACAAGACAACAACAATGCAGGAAGAATTTTCAAACAGTTAATAGTACAAATGATAGGCGGGGGTAAATGTAAATACGCGATATGAATAACGGAGTAGGTAGGAATCATGGAAGTACACTAGCTATCGTGCCACCACGATTATGCGTAGGTGCCACAAGGGACTAAGATTGGTTATCATATGCGTACGATTAATCTTATACACTCTGGTGACATAGAAGATGGATTGGAGGTAAGGAGAAACACATGTAATTCAATCATGTAATATATGGTATATAAAATCGATTACCAAGCGCGTTATTTTCTCAGCGACTGTCGCTCTGCGCATTGTCTCGGCTTGGCTGCTGGCCTTGCTGACTGCGGCTGCTGCGTGTCTTGTTTCGAGTTCTCAAAATCAGGAACTAAATTATTATATTCAAAATCTCGTTATTTATAAGCCTGAGCAATCACTTAACTTTTGCTTCGTATATGGGTCAATGTGTAGCCAACCGCACATCATTTATATCTGATACGGTCTTCCCTTATTTCAGTGTAGAAATCGAATACTCATAGTATGATATGCAATTAGAATGTAATACTATAGACTCCAGAGTATGAAATGTAGCAAATTTCGTTATTACCGTTAAGCAGAACACTGACAGGATTTCTTCCTTAAATATACAACAATGTTATATGTGCTGGATGTTTTGTAATTTAAAATTTGTACGATTAAGGAAGAAATCATATTGTCCGTGACATTTTGTTTTGTAATTTTGTACGTGACACTTTTGCGGGGAGAGTTCTTACTTGATAAAAGAAAAGTCCCACTCTAGAAAGAAGCGATGTGTCAGTGCTTTGATGATCGTATCTCATCATCGCTCACGATCTCCAGCTACATTGGTAGGCCAGTGAGCCTCCGGATGCAGTCAATCGATCTTGATAGAGGTTGACCACGGGAGCGTTTGTCGTAATTGATGGACCATGCTTTCGACAATGAGATGCTCATTGCCAAAATAGTAATGCAGGATGCTTTCCTAAACAGTACTTGATAGTCTTTTGCTGATCTCCAGTTCACTCTGGATCGATGCATTTGTTCGCTATGCTATCTATAGGACATTCAATATGTTCCTCCAACACCAGGTTTCAAACGCGTCTACACGTTTCCTATCATTCTCTATGATAGTCCACGGTTCTAGTTTATATTAAAAAAATGAGGGTTCAGACCAGTTTCATATTTGTGTTCTTGCGTACTTTTTTCTCGCAGGACAGACATCGCCATTCGCACAATCTCAGTGCGACACTTGATCCCATCGCTACTACTTTCCATGTTTATTAATAAACCTAGTTAGACAGAGGTGGATTTAAGGGAGTTTCAGGAGGCGCGCGCCCCGAACCCGACTTTTTAAGGGCCACGGAATATTTAATATGTACACTTTATTTTTAAGGTAAGAAACCGAATATTTTATTCTGCTCCCTAGATTTCAACCACCCTTAATCCTTTTATTAGCAATAGCAGTTTACGCACAGCCTCACGGTGGTGTACAATACAATCAATCAATATTACTTAAGCCTCCTTTCGGCGGCACTCACACGCTACAGTAGTAACAGTCAGCTCTGCAGTAGCAATCAACAGCCAAACATATTATTTTGTTCCCGCTGCGGTCTCTTACACAAGTAGCAGTGGAGCGAGTGGAGAA
>WYDF02071097.1:0-11449 GCA_009867245.2 Adranes taylori
ATGTGGCTTTATGAAACCATCACGTCGCGGTAAAGCAACATTAATAGTATACCTTGGAATTAATCTGTATTAATCAAAACTATGAGTTTTTCAATGCAATTAAGCAAAAGAAAATAACTCCTAAATGAAGCCCCCCCCCCTCCCACTCGGGCATGTTTTTCTACATAATATACCAATACTTCGGGGGTCCTTTGAAATTTTTAAGCACAAAAGGTGGTCGCGGAGCAATAACTTTGAGAAACACTGACCTACACTTTGATCTTTTTTGAGGACGCTCAAAAGCAAATGTCGAACCACAGACTCCTCAGGTATATTCAGTCTAAGTGTTGGAGAAATCCACATTGCATATTTCCAATCCTTTACAGGCCGAGAGGGACCCATCGAGCGTCTACTCCGGAATCCGCAAAAGCATCTCTTTGGAGACTCTGAAATATATTAAGTGTCTTAATGGTTCTGTCCACAAACATATAAGACAAACATATTGCCTTCTAAGTTGTCGAGGCTATATATATTGAAAGAAATTCAACCACACAAAACACCAGCTGGAGAGATGACATTAAAAATCCAGGGTCAAAACAAGAAAAGGTGGAGTAAAATGCGAAAAGTCCGCATTCAGCAGTTATTTAATCTGCGCAGGGCAATATCTACGTTGGCTCGTAATATAGTATTTTTACATTCCTGAGTATAAGAATTTCACATTATTGCCAGCTAATTGCCACATTATTTCAGGTTTTGTGTTAATCTAACTTCATTTGTATACTTGATTGGCACGTAATGAGGTAGACAAATTCTTGAGATCATCCTATCTTGTTTGAAGATTTCGAAGTTCATAGGCCTTTTCCCAATGTATGATTTTAGTTGCTAGATTTCTAGTGACTGTCGTTGTAGAGCTTTTAGTTTTTTGCCATCTCCTTTCTGTAACAAGATTCTATGTTGAGGAAATTATTCATATTTATGATGGTCGCTTATCCACGCTTTGGTTAATGTAGCTAAAAAATATATACATTGTTTCAGTTCTATCCAAAACTCATGAGCATCCACTGGTGCCTGCACTCGGGTGATATTTTCCAAGACGTTTGCGATTCTAGATTTAAATATGGGATGGGCGCCTATACGATTAGGATATTATGGCCAGTATTAGGATCGAAGGTTTTTTGTTTTTGTTTTTTTTTTTTATTGGACATAGAACATCGCCCAAGTGGCCTTCTGACACCAGAGACTACCACGGTATCACTTGCGCATTCTTTATTGTAGATCTGTTCAGGTCTATTGCTGTCCCGAGTAGTGGAGTTCTCTCGGATTAGGGATTCAGGCGACCTCTATCTCACTTCTTGGGCGCTATTTCAAGTCATTTGTGCTTCCTGTTCTCTCGTCTCCGCGATCGACACTTATTCGTAGCACCGTACTGCCCATTTTTTCAGCAGCTATCCAGTTTGTTTCCGATTTTATCATTAATTCTATTATATTCCTGGGCTGTATGTCCTCTCCTACCGGTCGCTTTAATGTTATTCTTTCTGTTTCTCACGCGGTGCATTCAAAAATTGTGTGCCGCTTCATTAGGACTTTCGCTAATTGTCGTCATTAGGGCTTTCGCAACGCTCACATTCTGTGTTTTCCTTCTTGTTTATTCTTTCTAAAATCTCCCGAAACAAGCATGGCCGGTGATCATTTGTCAAGGAAGAAGCTCAAGCCGCCGTCTTTCCTATTAATAATTTTTTCCCATTCCATTTACCATTGAGCTATAAGGGCTTCTATAGCCTTAGCTTTTAATTCTTCTAATACTAAGAGTTTTATTGGTGGGATAGCGGCGATTACTGAACGTAATCGCCGCTATCAGTGCTTCAGTGCTTCCGTTGATGTCGTACGGTACGCTGTTGTCACTCCCAAAAGGGCGGATCTTTGTACCTTTGCGAGTATCCCCGCAGTTCTCGCCTTGTCCATAGCGGGACAGCGTGTAATAGTTTGCTCTCCGTTACCTTATATAGTATATGCCTCTTCTGAGTTGCTGATCCTCCTATTCTAGACATTAATCGGGATAGTTGGGAGGCTTTCTTCGAAGCACGGTCCGCCACTTCATCAAGGTGACTAGAGAACCAAAAGCCACGAAGGTTAGATAGGTTTTAACACCTTTAACTGAGCTTATCCATCTGCTCTTATCTAGTTTAATTGCACCTGCTTCTATCTGGATGTACACAATCTCATAAAGCGTATAGACACGGATGTATAAAAGAAGCAACTTATCTACACCAGTTTTGGATTAATCTACAATTAAATTATATAAAATTATTTTTAAACACCAAATTTTTGAAGGAACGAAACTTATCTGTTATTGTTAACTTTTGAAAAATATAGTTTATAGATTTTTAACGGATAACTTTAATAAGACTACTTTAAAATTATATTTGATTCAAACATATTTTCATCTCAATTTATGTAAACTTAGAAAATATTGCAAACAAAGTATCCATACAATATAAATATAAATAAACATTATCGTTGTAATCTTAATTATTCATTAAATCTTTTATATTATAATATTGTTCACTGTGATAAATTTTAAGTACGACAGTATATATTTGTGTGATATGCATCTATATTCACTTTATCAAAAAAAAAGGGATGGTATAAATTAAATTATTATTTCCAGTGTCTCTTATGAATTAATTATTAAAAGTATTTTTAATCGCGAAATTAAAAAAAATAATGTTTAACATGTTGAGTTGATTTAACTCTTTCTTATCTCAGTATAGTTAATAAACTTTGTAATTTCTTTATTAGTGTAATAGTATACAAAAGCCTCGTTTTATTCAAACTATATTGTATACGTAGTTTCGTATTGCGTAAATAAAGTTTTGTTCTTCCATATAAATAATAAAAAGGTTACATAAATGTTGGAAATAATAATAAAGAAATAAATACATATATATTATAAGTAATATGTACAAAATTAAAAACACGTGAATTTTGTAAAATTACAAAATATATAGATATATTTCTCAACATTCAAACATGACGTTAAAATATCAAGTTGGGACATATACTTATAGATTTTAATTGTAAATATAATAATTAAGAATTTCTATTTATAACAAATTGATCGAAGGATTTTAAGTAAGAGCCGTTCAAAAGCCTAAAAGTTATTTTAAACTCTCAGTAATCAACGAGGTATCTATTGTATTCAAAATTTAAAAATTATTGTCTATAATATCAACAACAATCCACTTGCATCTAACGATTCGCATCTGAACGTGTATATGTTTCAAGCCAAGTGATTCGTACATCTCTATTTTGTTATGTTTCCACTGAATTTATTATTCTGAATCTCGAGCGGGCACTAACATACAACAATTCAAGAATTTATCAAGTTTCACGTCAAAGTATTAATTCAAAATGTTTAGAACTAGAAATCTGTAGTTCTGGTTGCATCCGTGCAAAAAAATATTCTTTATACATTACTTTATTCACTTATTTATGTTTACAAAGACGTGGCGTTAACAATCGTTTAGGCCGCCCATATTATCCCAATCACTTAATTGGCATCTTAGCTGTAAGATTTTCCAATTGTAATAACACTAAACAGCTTCCATTTAATATTATTAAGAGAAATTAAATGTACGTACATTTTTATGTTTAGATAGCTCTCTCTTTCTCTACCTATTGTAAAACAATATACAACATGAAGGGTCCCGCTGATCATACAAACTGATCACACATATACTGGACGTGAATATTCCAATTTAATTTTCAACTGTCTTCTAAATCCACCACTAACTGTGAAGCCATTGTAAACCACGAGATCGGTAAGTTTCTATGCTGAACGAATATTGCCGTAATCAACTATTGAGTAATTAAATGTTTAACACATGCAACATTAAATTAAAAGACTAATTATTATCAATCACACGATATAGTACCATACCAAATTCTTTTATTGTAAGAAACGCATTGCATCACAGATCAAAAGTAATAATCGATGTATGTTTTAACTTACGGAGATTTTAACATGATTTTAATGTGTATGATTGATAATGAAGTGGATTTAATATTGAAATGATACAGAATTAATCGTAATCGAATGAAGAAATATACGCCATTGAAGATATTGTCATAAAGGACTCGACACTTCGAAACATTAAACCTGACAACAGCGTAGATATAGAAAACAAATCTGGGCATAAGGAAATAATGACTGTGATCATACGAGGGTGGTTTGACGGAAACCTAGCCTAAATAAGATAACGCATGATTTTTGTTTTTTTTTTATCATTTATAGTCCCCTTTCAAGGACATTCCAACTTCTTTATCCCTTCCGAAAAGTAATTTTCCTCCAAAATAGTGGGAAGTATCGATCATCACTTCATCGTTTGTTACAAAACGGCGTCCTCCGAGCCATTTTCTTAGGTTTGGGAACAGGAAGAAGTCGCAAGGGGTTAGATCTGGTGAATACGATGGGTGGTCGATCAATTAGTAGCCTAATTGATTCAATTTTGCCTGCACACGGTCGCTCTGAGCGGGTGCGTTGTCAGGATAGAAGACACCTGTTGTGCGAGCCAAACCAGGGCGTTTCTTTCAATTCGGTGTCGCTACGATCCAATAATGCTGCGTAGTAATCACCAGTTATGGTTTTACCCTTTACCAAGTAATCAATTAGAATAATGCTAAGAGCCATGGGTGGTACTCGTACGACCACGAACAAGTTCAGCTTTCCAAAATTTAACTGTTGCTAGCAACGATGCAAACTCGCCATAAACAGCATCGAGTTCGGCTTTGATTTCTGCATTGTTTTTCCTTTTCTTGTGAAGGAACCTAATCACTGAATGATATTCGACTATTTTTATTTTTCACAAAACGCAAAAGTTGCTTGCCTGCGACAGCTGTAAAAACTAAACTAATTGCTCTTTTTGCTTCAAATTTTGGCAGACGCATGTGTTGGATGGCAGATATCAAAACTAATATGCGTTTGTTGTCACGTAACGCCATCTATCGAAGGCTAGATTTATGTCAAACCACCCTCGTAATAGATTTAATATATCAGATTGAATAAAACACATTTTCCCGAAATATGTGGAAATTTCGACCATTTCGAAACAATTTCGTTTTAACAGACATTCATGTGGAACGCGATTTCTAATATATTGAATTAATACTACAGAAATTATGATATTAAACTTGAGAGTTGCTGTGAAACAGTTTTATATTTAGTCCAAACAGTATTTTAAATTATCACTATGCTTTTCACAAGTCACTCGAAAAGCGAATTTCGTTCTTGATGTTTTGCTCTTTCTTGA
Source organism: Adranes taylori (assembly GCA_009867245.2). NCBI lineage: Eukaryota > Metazoa > Arthropoda > Insecta > Coleoptera > Staphylinidae > Adranes > Adranes taylori. The sequence continues at coordinate 5,289 of WYDF02071097.1, forward strand.
TTGATTTATAAGATTGAAATTTGTTCGCCAGAGACCTCTGCTTTGTCATTAGATATTTCGTCCCCTACCAAGGCAATATTATACTATCTGTCTGGTATATAACATAATGGATACTAAGTTTGAAAGACAGGTCACTAACAATCAACGCGTAAAGTTTCATATATCATCAATAACTCTTAAAATTTATCAATATATGTTAACAATGTCTGTGGCTTTTGCTAGAAATCGTGCAATAAAGTAAATCAAGTATGAGACGTTTATTGTATAAGCTAATGAATCATATCGATATATGTATATACATACACTTGAAAAGGATTATATAATTCTTTATAAGGAATTAAATAAATAAGAAACATAAAATCGACTGATTCTATTTATTTTGAAAAAGATATATTTTTAATGTATATATTAAACATATACAATATAAAAATTAATTACTAAGGTATGTACTACTCATTCTATAATATTTCGTTGTGTACATTAATATACTCCATGTTTTGTTATATATATATATATATATACATAAACTTAAAGCAAAATTTTCGGATATGATTTACTGTTTCAAGCAAGAAAGTCGACAGCATTTTTAAATACGCTGTGTAAAACACTGGCTTCTGTAAAACACTGACAATATTATTGTCTCTTTCGTAAGTCTTTGGAATTCAATTTGCATTCTTACGGATTTGCTTAGGGTTGAAAAAATCATCACCTACAAGTACGATTTGAGTAGAATCCTCCAATAAATTTTAGAACATTTTACCGTAACTTAAAAACTTAACAAATTTGATATATCTTCTCGAATTCAAGAGCTTGACAAGGAAAATCGTTTTTCTTGGATCGAGAAATGGGAGAAGTAACCCTCCTTTAATTGTCGGTCTTTCCATCGTTGTATATAAGAAAGTATGCTCGCAGGTACCATAGTCCCTGCATATGATATACCGTGAATTGGCAATTTTTTCTTGGGTTTAAAGATATGAACTAGTCGAACTATTATGAATATTATTTAGAAAAGATGGATGTGTAACCTTGAAATAAAATTCTTTTTCACATAAAATTTTAGTCCCAATATTCATTACAGCATTTTATTAAACTTGCTAATGTTTAGAGATCAATTCAACGTGTTTTTACTTCGTTACTACCACGTATAGTACAATTGTTTAGAGTTTAACTACAGTTTCAGTCCTTTCGGGTCATATTCAAACATACAGACTATTCTAGGATTCAATAAGTTCTATTATTGGGGTGTTTTATGGGATCATATTGGACTCAGTGGTGTTAAAGTTCAAGGGGAGAGTCAACAAGTAGTTAAACGGGAGCAACAACACGACAATGATACCGATTACGAGGGGTTGGGGCTACGGGGGATTGGACTTAGTGGTGTTAGTTGTTAAAGTGCAAGGGGACAGTCAACAATTAGATAAACGGGAGCAACAACACGACAACGACGAGACAACGATTACAAGGGATTGAGGCTCCGAGGGATTGGACCTGGTGGTGTCAAAGACTAAAGACTAAACGAGAGAGAGAGTCAACGACTAGATAGACGGGAGTAACAACACGACAACGACTACGAGAAATTAAACGACTAAACTGGATTGGACATCAATAAGTCCCATCCCTCGTAGTCGTTGTCTCATCTTTGTCGTGTTGTTACTTCCGTCTATCTAGTAGTTGAGTCTCTGTCGTTTAGTCTTAGACATCACTAAGTTCAATCCCTTGTAGCCGCAAATCCTAGTCATCGTTGTCATGTTGTTGCTCCCGTTTATCTAGTTATTGACTCTCTCCTTGTACTTTAACAGCTAAAACCACTACGTCCAATCCAGCGCAACCCCTAACCGTAATTATTGTCTCGTCGTCGTGTTGTTGCTCCTGTTTATCTAATTGTTGACTCTCTCGTTTACTTTAACAGCTAACACCTCTCCCTAGTAGGCCCAATATGGTCACCTAAAGCAGCCCAATAATAGAAACCATATGAATCCTAGAACCTCTAGTCTGTATGTCTGAAGATGGCCCAAAAGGGTTGAAACTATAGTCACAACCTAAACAATTGTCCTACACGTAGTAGTAACGAAGTAAAAACACTTCTAAATTATCTCATCATGAATTACCACAAAGTAACGCTTGACTCAATCAAGCTATTCCTAATTTTTCTTCAAGCATAAGTTGTTACCATTTTAAACTATTTAGAAGTAGAATGTGAATAAGAAAATGTGAAGTATGAAGTATATAACAAAATAGTATAGAATAAGTAAACTATCACAAAGAGAAATGATGTTTCATTCAAGAAAACTGATTATTCTATTGTAACAAAATCAAATGATTTATTTGTTTCTGTTGTGATATTAAAACAGCACAAATTACTGAGTCAATAGTTTGAGCAATTCATTAAACACACATGCACACACTCCACACAAAATGAGTAGGTATTGCTTCCTCAAAATATGTAAAGAAAACTTCTTTAACAGATCTAAGAACTAGCACTTTTATTTAAAGCAGTGGTCTTCAAACTTCCTCGACTCACGGAACCCTTAGAACTAGTAAATCAATAGACCATTGATTTACTAGAAGACCTCTGATTTGAAAGAAATATTTAAGGAAGTTCTTGGAAACATTACGATTTTAATTACCATGGGATTAATTACTGATAATTTTAATTAAAAGGGCTCCAATTTTGAAACGAATTCAATATCCAAGTTGTATAATTGCCCGTAAAGTGCAGCGCTAGAATTACATGTTTTATGAAATTCATCTGATGATCTTGCAAATTTTTTATTGCTTTCATCAGTTTACCTTGTCAGCTTTCATCAGTTTATCTCCTTTTATTTAAATTCATTTTCCTCCTCAAAATAATTAATTTTTATCTCAAATATTTTCTCAAAATATTGATTCACTGAGAATTTTTTTATGCGACGCTAAAATTGACCAAGTGATGTATAGCATTTTGTAAGTATTTTGTATGTTATAAATGTAAAATATTTCATCATCTGCAAAATAATGTTCGAAATATTTCCTTATATCCATGGTTTCTTTGAAAATTTTACTTTATTATATAAAATAATTGTAAATATGATTGTATAAAGTTTAAATAAAATTAAGTCATTTTCAAGTATATTACGATGAAATATGGACCATAGTTAATTGATATGAAATAAATTATTATGATTATTATAAATAATTAAATAAACAGAAAAACTGATTGGAAATGTAAAATGTCTTCAAATTAATAAATACCAAACAGGTTATTATTGTGATTCTATCATGATGGTAGCTAAAATCATCCATTTTATCAATTTAATTCTGTATGAAAAACCGAAAACTAAAACTAATTAATAATAATAATAATAAATATATTGAAACGTGTCTTTGTTACGGGCGAGTGCTCTTTGTAAATTTCTTTTTTGTCAAAAATATATGCGTTGATGCCTCAATAATTGTTTTATTTTATAGAGTAAAAAATCAGTGGACGACCACCTTATCCCTATATACTGAATTTCAGATATATATTTATATTTACAAAAAAGAGCAAATAGGATGGAAAAGTTATTGAGTGTATCAAGAGGTATAAATATCTGGGTCATATGCTGAATAGGAATGAGCATATAGAAATGGATATAAGAAAGAAAAACCGAGATTTAGCGGGATATTTAAAATCAGGGATGAGTATGGATGAGAAAAGGATTATTGCTACGTTTAAAGATGCAAGATCTGAAAGGATAATAGATGCGAGCATTGGGTGAATGAATGTAGTGGGATAAGATTAACAGAAGAGGAAAGAAGAAGGTTCAATAATTGGAGGGTATGGATGGGTCAGGAAGGATATGGGTTGAAGATAATAGTAAATATAAGGGAGGATGTAAGAAATAGGGAATGGATATGAAGAAGGCAAATGTATGTGCTGGTCTGTTCTGGTTTCAAGTTTATAAAAGGTGGTGAGAATGGATTGATATATGTAATGATTTAAAGGGGTGATATCGAAGAAAGTTTTTTGGTTATTTTTGTTCCTTTTTATCATTTATAATTAAGTTTATCGGCGTAGTCGAAGTCCGCCGATAATAATCCCTTACCTGAAACAGATGGCATAACTCCCCCGATGGTCGAGGTAAGCCTTTTAATAAAAAGATTAACTATTAAGTTAGGTAAAGCGGTGGAGCTCCGCCCCGCGATTAACTTGATCCTTTGCATGTACCAGATTAAGGCAGGTAAAGCGGCTCTGGCCCGTTCAAGTTTATATGATGTAGTTTATTTGCTAATGATATTGTAATTCTCGACTGAATTCTCGTTAATTTCCCAATAAAGGTTATTTTTATTGTAAGTTGTACAAAAAAGAGCAAAGGTTTATCTATGCAACATTACTACCTTATAACTATATAAAGTTTAAAAGTTTAAAATCCAATTAACTAACTCAATAATTGATTAGCACAACAGTTTATTAAAATAGAATAAATACGAACATAAAAGTACATACCGGCCATGTAACACGCAAAATACAAAGTCGCATATTTTAACTGAAGTGTTCTTTAACCAAACTTAACCTGTATCCTCTTCTAATATAATAAAACGCATGAAATAGTAATATTTTTTATATTTTTAGTTAATAGTTATCAATATACAATTCCTATACTATTTAATTCTGCGGTGGTACAACACACAATAATGTAATCTATGTAAGCCAATATAGAATTTAAATTAGTGAACTGAAGTACGTTCCCAAAGTAAGTTTTAAAATATTTTCCAATTAATAAACAATTCATTTTAGTCAAGAGATCAAGAATTATCCGATTTTACAGTTCCAAAGCTTATAAAATAACCGCAGTGAATTAATAGTTTTTATAAAACAGTGACATTTTCTTGAATGTGAGTGTTTGAAATTGAAAGATCGTCACTATTTACATTTGCAGTTGTCGATTCGCTAATTCCTTTCTTCATATATAATTCGGGGTCTACTCGTAATTTCTCTTTGGATGGTGGACTCCATAAAAGACACCTTTAAGCAAAGTCACAATACATAACAAGCAAAGAATTGTTTATACATATAAAAATATGATCTATGTCAATACTGCACAAAAACAGATAAAAAAGATGGGGTTTTAAAATCTTCTAGCATACCAGTCAGCTTACTTCGACCCGTTAATAGAGTATAAGAAAAAGTTTAAAATGTAAAATCAAATGCTTTACTTAAAATATTTGAAAATATGTTCAAGTAAATTGATCACTTAAGCTTCTGGCATGCAGAAACACAAAGAAACTTGACCTCAAAATGAGTCTTCTCATATGAGAAGACTACAGAATTGAAGGTTTACCTCAAACATGTGAAAGTTTTAGATAAATGGTCGCATAAGGGTAGCGGAAATGATTCGGAAAAAGTATACAGTTTCAGTTCATACACATACTATCCTAGCACAAATGTTCACATAGGTTTTGAGTGGACACAAAAATGGTAAAACAAAACTATGGAAATAACACAATTGACAATGGAAGATACAGTTTGTAACGCGGGACAGTTGCTCGCGAAGCATCGACAGCGGTATTGTCTTCAAAACTATCCTAAAAGCAAACTCATGAACAATGTTTTATGTGTTTCTCTTATCTTTGATCGACCTGTTATTTTTATTTAACGAATATCTAACAGGTAGTAACAATTCAAATAATTTCCATCGCAATTTCCATTGTGATGTATATGCAGAAATATTTCAATATTACGCCTCAAACAAATCGAATGAAATGGTTGGTATCAAAACCGTAGTAATTGTCCTCAAAACAAAAATTGTATTACCAAAGTAAGATCAAAAATTTAAAACAAAAGCGTTTCCTTGGTGTATTTAATTAAAACATAACTTACCTGCGTATAAATGTACCGCTGCGCTTTGGTTTTGCTTGATATACATCGCCAATAAGTGATGAAAAATTTTCCTCCAAGTGCTCCACAGGCATATCCAACTAAACCATAAAAAACACAGTCAAGAATACTAATTTTATTATCACAATTAATGGTTTTTACTTGTAAGCACCATAAAATTATTACAATAATGTCACGAACAACGCTCATAGAAATATTAATATTATAATAAAAAGTTATTAGCATTAAGTATATTGATATAATGTAACTAGATGATAACCCGTCGAAACGACTATCCATTACCAGGTCATATTTTATTTACCTA
>WYDF02071108.1:0-11449 GCA_009867245.2 Adranes taylori
ATTGATCGGGAAGAATGGAGAAGAAAAGGGGAGGCCTACATCCAGCAATGGATATAAATAGGCTGTACAAGAAGAAGGGATGATTGTCATAGGAGTTTTTAGAATACTGCCTTGTTCAATTTTGTTTCAATTACTTGGCTCCAACTCTGGATCAACTTGTTTGCAACTAAAATTATTTCCATATTTTCTTAACCCGATTGAAAATTGGCAGGATTAAAATATGCTCTACCTTATAAGATAGTATCGAAGATTTTATATCAAAAGTTAGAATCATAAGCAAATCATATATTGTCCCAAGACTAGTATGGTTCAAGTTTGAATATGAAGTCAGACTCGAATCGTATTGCTACTAGTACTTTGGAGTTTTCCTCAGAAATTTTTAACAATGTGATTAAGCCCTATAGGTTATGTCGTATTGAATGATTCAAAATTTCTTCTTCAAAGTAACTGGCAGTTAATAAGCACATTGAATATTGAAGAAGCCGGCTTTCTGAAAGGTTTATCTAGTGAATAAAATTGTTTATATTTTTATTCAAATAAAAAAATAATCTTAGATGCTCAAATGATAGATGATATCTACAACCAGTATTTTAAGTCGATTAATCGCTAGAATTTTCTAAAATTTCATCACTGTAGGTTTTCCATTCGGAAAATTTTTCGCGGATAACACATGTTATTTTAAACAGTCGGTAACCGTTTTCGGTAACCAACTCTTTACGTACGACTATGTGGACGAGATGTGGAAGGATTCTAGAGCTAACCACAGCGAACTCGGGTAGACAGGTAAATTAGCAAGGTCTGGTTGTAGTGACGTTCAAAAGTTAAATCGTGTCTCCGTGAGAACTGCAATGCTAATTAAAGAGAAACTTCCCGCATATTTCCTAACTGATGTGTACCTTGCTGATAGCCTCGGATCCTCTTCCTGTCTATTTCTATTTACTTCGGGTGTGATAATGCTCCTATTTGCTCTCTCGTTTGTTCTAATCGGAAAGTAATCTTGTCGGTTATATTATCATCCCCTAAGCGACCGTTATTGTATCATTTTCTAAACGACGGTTGCATCGAATGGTCCCCTCCTTTTCTCTGTGTTCCATTCTTCAAGAACACCTCTCGCTTATTGTTTTCTTGCTCATGTTTATGCAATAGTGCCTCTGTGTCTTACTTGCTGTATTGGTGATTGTGACGTATCTGGCTTTAGCGTAAAATCATCGAAACTTAACAAAAGAGAGAAAGTCGGACGATATGGAAATATCCGTATTAAATTATAATTACGTGACGCACTAATAGTTTTTTGGAATTAATTAATTGTATTTTGAATAAATTGCTTTATTCATTTGTCTTTTATTCGTTTGAGGCTATTCAGCCGATAACAACTCTTTCACAATTAAAAGCAGTCAACAATTTCAAAGCGAAAAAATAATATATTTAAAACCGTAAAGTTGTACCTGAAATGTTCGACACTTAAAAATCCATTTGTTCCGTGATAATAGTCGCTAACAAGTTCGTCAATTCTCATATTTTCCGATTTTCTAAAATACGGTAAGACATCTTTATAACTCCAACCAGGATTTCCATAACTCTCCCACAAATCATAATCTCTTTGATTACCTCTGACATATAACATTGCATTTAGCACACTACTTCCGCCCAAAACTTTTCCGCGCGGCCAGTTACATCTAGAGTCCTAATTAATCGTAGTTAAATCTTTTATTTGTGTATTAAATATTCTTGTGTTTAAAATTTCTTACCTTCATTGAAAGACAAAATTGATCACTTGGCTCCGTTTTAAATTGCCAATCTAATGGCGATAATTGTAATGTAGGAAACATAATAGGAAGGTCACTAATTTCAGAGAATTCATCTGGTCCAGCTTCCAGCAGTAGTACATTCCAATCGTAAATTTCACTTAGACGATTTGCTAACACTGATCCGGCGCTTCCGCCACCTATACATTATTAGTAGCAGTGGCAAATTAATACACTGGGAGACTAGTAGATTATGGATAAGTTGTTTGTAATGTAGGCGTTTATGGTTGAAAGTATTTTACCAGAATATTTGAGATCGGGAAGAAGCATGATAAAAAAGAGGATGATACCCAGATTTGGATGTGGTAACGTGGAAAGGGCAAATAATGATTGGGAAAGAAGTTGTAGAATATGTGGGAAATTGGAAGAAACATGAGAGCAAGGAGTAAGAGACACATAAATAATGGAGAGAATAATGTGTGAGACTAGTAAGAAGGCGAGGAGAATGTGATGAATTCTAGTGGGTAGTTTATGTAGTGGAACGGATGAAGCATTGCAATATGGAATGAAGATGAATGGAATCAATGAAGCAGGCGTCAAAGAGGAGATGCGGGGAAGTGCAATTAAGTTGATATCAGAAGGTGGCGGTGAAGATGTATGGGTTTTTTTAGAGGTTGTGAAATATAAGGATGCGAAAAAAGGTAAAAAGGAGGAGAAAAGGAAAGAAAAGGGAACGAAGAATAAAGAGTCGGGGAGAACCACAATATGGGAGTGAACGAGAAGAGATTGAATGGAAGGGAGGAGAACAAAACATGGATGGAGGATTGTGTAAATTAAAAAAATAAAAATAAGAAGGACAGAGAGTATACTATACATGGTTAAGGGAGAATGTAAAGTCTAAAACAGTCTTGATTTCTTACCTTTGACAAAAAATTATTAATTTTTTTAGTTATTTTCTTTGAGTTCAATTTATAGGAAGGGATAAAGTAAAGTAGTTTTATTTTATTTTAATGTTGAAGAGGATATTGTATTATATATAAGAAATGTTCTACTCCAATTAGTTTGTATGCAAATAAAGGTTATTACTTAATTAATATAAAAATTGAATAAAACATTCAATGAGTTCCTGAAAAATTCCAAGATTCTCTTGCTCTATCAGTCGTAGAATATTGTTTGCTCTCCTAAGAAATTAGAATTTTATTCATATAGGAGAGTATCTTATCTCACTAAAGATATTTTTAATACTAAATTACTCACCAATTATAATGAAATCATAATAATCCTTCAGATCCGTTATACATACATCTTGGACTCTGTTATCCTTATCAAAAATATCTTGTCTATAGCGCATAGTTTCCGAATGAAGATAAAGTAAAAAACCCAAACTTGGTCCGAGTGTAAGAGTCATTCTTGTTACGGAATAAAATGTCATTAAGTCATGAGCCATGATTTGCTTTAATCTAGTTTCAGTACAACTGAAGTGAATATAAACAAAACAAAAATATTAGTATATAAGAAAGATGGATATAAGAGGAGTTAGAGGAGTTAGAGGATGATAACAGTAAAAGCGAATGAGTATGGTGTGAGATGAGAGATTTTCTGAGTCAGTCAATATGAGCTTAAGGATTATGTAGGTGTGTGTAAAGAGTATTTTGATGTATGATGCTGAAGTATGGGCAGTGACTGAAAGAAATGATAGAGAGTGCAAATGGGACGTATTAAAAGGATTATTGGGGTAGAAAAATTTAGGTAGAAAAGCGATGATGGGGGATAATAATATCGTGGTTAAATGGGTGTACTTAGAAACCTAAATGCGATGCAACCATACTTAGAAACTTACTTACATACTTAGAAGTAAGTATGTAAGTATGCAATCATACTTACGTACTTAGAAACCTAAATTAGTTGCGAAGCATGAATGTATGGAACAAGGAGAGGAAAAATATTTTTGAAAGGGTTGGGTAGTTTATAGATGAATTGTATACCAGAATGTGAGATAAAAAATATGTTATAAATTAAGTGAGTACGAAAATTAAGGGAAACAAGATGCAATGTTAGTTAAAAGTTGAGCGTAGAATACTAAAGCATTCAATGATGGATGGAAGTGTTAAAGGAAACAAGTATGATTGCTAGATTTAGGTGTGAGAGCAAGGAAAGAGGGAACCGGTCTTGGTGAGGGAAAGGGAAAGAAGATGTAGGATATGTGGGAAAAAAGAAGAAAGATGGGAGTACGGGGTAAAGGCATGTGAAGATTTGGAATGGAGTGTGAAGGAAAGAAAGGTGGCTGAAAATTGGAAGAGTTGTATGGGATCGCACAGGAGAGGATTGGAGATAATGAAAAATATAGTAATGGGTAATTCGAGATAAAATCTAGTGACGGGAATTTCTAGGAGGTAGATGTACTTGTTGGGTTTGTCCTGCGATATTTTTCTTTCTGTCTCATAATAAGAATATCATTTAGATTTTTAGGAAATATTATATTGTATTATATTGAATTTTGTTTTAAACTGATTATATCAATAAAGGGTTTTTCTATTTATACAACTGAAAACAATACACTTTGAGAAAATCAAACAATCTCACCTGTATTCTCAGCTTCACTTGTAGATATTTTATCCGAACTTACAGTTTCGTACATAACTCTGCACTCATCGTTTACAATATTCTTTATATGAAATTATTATTCTTATTAAAGAATTTAAAACAAAACATGATAAAATGAAAGTTAATTGTATTTTCACAATGTTAAAAAAATTAATTATAAAAAAAAATTATATAGTACAAGTCATTTTGTATAATTTTATTCGTCACAAAATGTATTAATTAAAATATTTTTAGAATTATTTAACGAAATGAATTATTAATTATCAATTGCAGCGAAATTAAATTAGATTTTATGCATAAATGTCAAAAAATATGTTTGATGTATATGAAATAATTTTTGCTAAAGTACAAATAGTATTTCACAACATTGTAGTAATTCATAGAAAAAATGCTATTCAGTGATGTGTGCATCATATCAATATATGCATAATTTACATATTCAGCAATATATTATTTGATACTATTATAATTACATACATATGTTAAATTGTATATAATATTTTGTTTAATTTTTATTATAATAAATCTGTTAAGCAGATTTATTAAAAAAATTAATCTGCTAAGCAGATTTATTTTCGAATTGTTTACTGTTTGAAGTTATTTCTATCTCTATACCTGAAATCAAGTTAAAATACTTTTTGGTTTCATTCATCAGAGATTTTGCATCTTTTATGATATTTAAACCAATAGTACATCATTTTACCATGAAGTTGCAAAACCCAGTAATTTTTTTCCTCCAGTTTAGTAAAAAAAAACATATGGTAGGTGTTGCCAATGCCAATCTTTCATAAACTGGAAGTCACAACGTGGCTTAAGCTTATTTCCATTAACAAAGTCCCAAGATATCTCATAAACTATTGAATCGATCTTAACCAAATTAGGTTGATGTATGGAGGAACACCCATTGAACAGCTTCTTCCAATATGTGTTGTGTACAAAGTAAACGATTTATGGGACTCTTGATAGCCCTAAGGCGACAATGTATAATCGATCGAAAATGGCTAGTTTGACAGTACTTGTTTTGACGATTGCTTCTTCACTGTATCTGTACCATTCTTTCGAACCAAAGATGGCCAAAAGGTAGATTCTAATCTTTACCAAACCCGTCACTGCTTTATACCTTCTCTTACTTTTATTTCAGGTCTTGCTAGGACATTTATCAGAAAAAGCTTTCCAGGAGTACAAAGAAGCATTCATATCTCTTTCGCCAAACTCAACGCATAACATGCAACCTTTTGACGTTGCCATTTTCGAGCCTATTAAAAAGTATTGGAGGGGAATTGTAAGCAATTAGAAGCAAACATTTGCTCGTAGAGTTCTACCATTAACAAACTCTTGAAGAAGGCGAAAGAGGATCTCACAATCCTATTTTAGGATTTTCCAATCACACATTATTCGGCCTATATTCTTAGATCCATCAAAACAGAAGAAAAGACTCTCAAGGATACATGCTACTAATTTGATTTTAGACGTTATCATCAATATTTTAAAAGATATGAGATCTGGGGACCAACGAGAGAAGGCTGCTCGACGAAAGAGGTTTAATGTGGAGACCGGTAGAAGCGTGTCGGCAAATGACATATCCATGCAATATACATCTGGTACTGTGGAGAAAGAAAAGGAAGGAGATCTCATTCTAAACGATTGGACCATGTTGAGTATTTTAGCTACGATGAAATGAATGTTCTAAGAATGTGGAAGCTGAAACTTCATTGAAACTTCAAAGAAATCAATGACAATTGTCTTAGACTTGTATATTTTGCAATTCACTGTGGAATGAGAGTTAGCACTACGTAGTTGTATCGGGAAAACATTCACAAGGATACGTGGAAATCAGCTGATGGATCAACTAAGAACCAAATCGATCATGTACTTATTGATAACAGGCTTGCTTCGGATGTCAGGGACGTCAAGACTAGGAGAGATGTTGACTCCGATCACTAGCTAGTACTAATAAAGTACAGACAGAGAATCTCCAAAGTCAGGAAGAGTCAGGGGAAGATATCGAAAAAAAAGCTTTATGTGCAAGTGCTGAACAGGAGCCAGGAGTTGGAAGAAGGAAAAACAGTTAGTGAGAAGCTCAAGGGGCTGAAGGTGCGACGGTGACCCAACAGTAGAAGGTGCTGCAAGACGTACTGAAAAGCTGATCAGAGGAAGCAGGTGGCTTTAAGCAACCTGCCAGGAGAACAGAGTGTCAGGAGGACGAGTGTCATGCAGCTGTCCTCAAGAGCAATGTAGGTAGCAAAAAAATGCTTCACAGAAAGGTAATAAGAGCAAGCACCGAGCATTTTCAACAAGCTAAGCGGGACGTGAAGAAGACGTTGAAGAAGAGATAGTTTGAAAAAGAATAACCAGAACAGGTGGAGGAGATGCGGACCAAGAAGGCAGTGAGGGCAATGTTTCAAGGAACCAGGGAAATCAAGAAAGGTTTTCAGCAATGAGCAAAATTTTTTAAAGACAAAGCTGGTAACTTGATCGGAGATGAGAGCGGGATAATGGAGAGATGGGTAGAATATTTTGAAAACCTTCTGAATGCTGCGGAGGATGGAACTCCGGAGCCACCAGACCAGGTGCGGGATGGTCTGATGGACAATGCTGGCGTCTTTATGTGCAACAGCCGCGCGCCAGAAGAGGATGGCATCCCAGCTGAGCTATTCAAGTATGATGGGGAGGAGGCGAGCGTTAGTATGTACACTCTCGCTTGTTCAGTATGGTAAAACGAAGACATTCCAGAAGATTGGAACACAGCGATGATCTGCCCCATCCACAAAGAGAATGGCAAGATGATTTGCAGTAACTATTGTGGGATTTCTCTTTTGAACGTTGCATACAGGATCTTTTCGAAGGTACTGACAAGGAGACTTGAGACAAATGCGGAAAAGGAATTAGGCGAATACCAGTGTGGGTTTCGGCGCAACAGGTCAACCTTGGACAACTTTCTGTCATTGCTGCTGTTTCTGGAGAAGTGCTATAAACATGATGTCACCGTGCATCAACTCTACATTATTTGCAAAGAGACATATGATAGTGTCAGGAGGTCAAAGCTGCATGTGATGTTGGAAGAGATGCGAGTATCAAAGAAATTCATTAGTCTGGTGTTTACGAAGCTCATTAGTCTTCAATCTCTGCTTGGAGCATGTCATGCAGAGGATCCCGCTCAACCCACGAAGAGCGATCTATACCGAAACATAATTGTCGGTCTTGAAGATCTAATTCAGCGTTTTATATCAAAGAGAACAAGATTTCTCACTCCTTAGTCTTCGTTTATGCATTACTTTGCAGATGATGCTTGATGCTGTTCTTTATGGTAGAAGCTCGCGAGCATTGACAGAGGCGCTGCAACATATGAGTGAAGGCGGGAGACGCTTATGGTTAATAATTAGCAAGGAAAAGAGAAAATACATGACCGGCACGAGAGAAAAGGAAAGATACTGCGCGGTGAGTCACTTGGAATGCACAGAAGGAAGGTACGAGAGAATTGGAGAGTTCAAATATCTAGGGGTCCTCGTGACTGAGAATAGCGAGATCAGTACAGAGATAAAAGCACAAATTGCCGCAGGAAACAGATTCTTCTATGCTTTTAATTAGCTACTGAAAGTCTCAACCCTCTCTAAAAAGCTCACGCTCATCGTGTACCGCATCATAATTGGACAATTCGACCAGTGGTGCTCTATGGAAGTGTAACTTGGACGTTCACTGAACGTGACAAGAATCTGCTCCGGGTGTGGGAAAGGTGCTGCAAAAGATCTTCGAACGATTTGTGAATATGGCGAGTGGCGCATTCGAACCAATCAAGTAGCATATCAGCTCTACGGTGATATTGGCCTGGTTTCTAAGGTATCTGGAACATGTTATTAGAATAGATGGAGATTCCCAAGAACACTCTTATCCAACAACCGGAGAGCATAAGAATGCCAGACAGGCCAAGGAAAAGGTAGATTGATGACGTCAGAGAGGATGTGCAGGCGCTGGGGATCCGGAGCTGGAGGAGATGCGCTGCAAGCAAGGAAGAATAGACAGCTACTGTATGAGAGGCCAGGGTCATATATGGGCAGTAGCGCCAGTAGAGAGTGAGTGAGTGCAACTTCATTTGATAGTAGTGATGATTTGCTACCTTGCATTCCTGACATTTTGATCAGCGACATGGAAAATATCCACGAGAATATAGAATTTCAAACCTATTCCAATGAAACCAGCCACTAATAGATATTATAAATTGTTCAAGAACTCATACGATAAACTAAAGATAAACTAATTTAAATAGTTTTTATTTTTTTATTATACATATTTATAAATAAGTTTTGAATTTTATATGAAAACTTAGTAAATTCGATTTGGTTCTTTGTTTTTATTAAATACGTTTTAAAAGCGTTAAATAAGAAAATAACATATTCATCCATTGTTCATCCAAAATTCTTTAATCATATCCGACGCTTTCTCGCCAATCATAATTATTGGTGCATTCGTATTGGCGCTGACCAAATTCGGCATTATTGAACCATCAACAACGCGCAAATTCTTAATACCGTAAACTCGTAATTGTGGATCGACTACGGCATCTGGATCCCAATATGGACCCATTTTGCATGTTCCAACCGGATGATATATAGTCGCCGAAAAATGTCTACAATTTGATAATTAACTATGATTATACTATAAGAAATATCATTATTATTGTCATTATTGATCCGCATCTGGACAATAAAATGGAAGCAATTTGGTTTTATATTTTTTAAATAAATGCAAACATAATGTTTGTAAAAATTAAATAAAACTATATTTATACTTTATACCTAATCATGCATTCCCAATAGGCATCACTTAAATTCTCGACTTTATCACAATCTGGAAATCGTCGCAGTTGCGATCCATATTGTTTAAATGCATTTGTTTTGCTCAAAGAATAAACGATTTTCACTCCTTCTATTAAAGTCTTCATATCAATATCATCTTGGAAATAATTCGGGTAAATCAATGGATAATCGAACGGATTCTTGCTACGCAGTTTTACGAAGCCTTTGCTTTTCGGACGCAGTAACATAGGAATTATACTCCATACGTCTTTTTCGTTAATGTCCTCGAAAACCTATGAGGGAAAACTGAGATGTAGCTGTAATTTTGGCTCCATTTACCTTTTATATATGATGGACATAAGAAAATTTTTCGAAATTTTTAATTGGGAAGCACTTTTCGAAGGTCCCGAAACTCAAACAGTAAATTTTGAAACTTGTTTATTTGCATGTGGTTGTGTGTATGTTTAAAAATTTTCCTCAATTATGACACCATTTGAATCAAATTAAGTAAGCGAAGATGAAATTGAATGAAATTAGGAAAGCGATGATGTGCAATTTTAATCAGAAATTCATTAATTATGCTAGAATTGAGCGAGATCTCACGACCTGGGAACTTGGATCTTGGGAACAAAGTTTAGCACATGGCAGACGAAACTGTCACTTTTTAAGGCTACACCGAATGTTCTTACACGGCATATGGATTTTCATCGCCCCAGATCCGAGAATTCCGGATGTTAACGAAGCCGGTGAGGTGGAAGTGAACCTTGCGACTAAATACATTGTCACCTTTTTGGTAAAGTTTCTGTGCAGTCTGTGATTGGTAAACTGCAGCTGTTGAGTAAACTAGATCTTGTAAGCATAAAAGTGCAAATCTTTTGTCAATATTTGTTAAAAAGTACGGTGGAGTTATTGGGGGAGATAACGGTTAAGGTCTCTATCAGCTTTTAATAAAAACATCCTCTCAAATTTCTTGATCAAATTTTCAATATCCGGTCGCCATAGTCATTTATGCACACGAAAATTATCAATGCGAATCGTCACTGTAAAATTTTCCCCTTATTTGTAATCGGTTTTTTTTTTCTTTGGAGTAGCGTAACAAGTCCTCCCAAAGTGTAACGCGTCATTTTCGTAAATATTAATTAAGAAACTAATATCAAATATCAAATTCTTGTGGAGACACCATTTAAGACATTTTAGTCACATCTAAGTATTTTCAATAGAACGCGAGTTTGCCATATTTAATATTTAGAGACTGTTTCCGCAAAAAGTATTTACACTAGTTCTGATTTCTAGCATATTAATCATGGGGATGGCGAACACATCTAAAAAAATTCATGTTTAGGTGAAAAATTACTTTTTTATAAAATGCATCAGATAGGCCATAACCCTTTTTGATTTGAGCTCCTCCATCGCTATTAACCGAACCGGAAATGAAATGGAACTCTATATCAGGATAATCATCACTTGCATTAACATATTTGGTACTAACAAATCCCAAACCTGAAAAAGAAATAAGAAATAACGAAGTTTTATTAAATCCAGTCTTTATATGTTACAAATAGTTACATATAGCTCTAATTATGTCATTTTATTATACATCTGGAGATGCAGATTATTAGAAATATTCAAATGAGAAATAGTGACAATAGCTTAGACAAATATATTTCATTTTTTAATATATCCGTTTTTCTTCACCAGTGCTGGACTGGCCTGGCGGGCTACCGGGAATTTCCCGATAGCCTGTTTGCTGAAAATTGAAAATGGCCCTTGGTCTGATAACGGAATCGTGAAACAGGAATCGTGACCCGACCCATACTAAATTTCCCGGTAGCGTAGTTGATCCTAGTCCAGCGCTGTTCTTCACAATTTCATTATTATTAACACTATTTTTAAACCCACTCTCTTGCTTCATTATTCCCTTCTTCTTCGTTCCAAAATGCTTATCATCGATTTATTACTCTCATATTGAATCTCTTTTTCTATGTGTATTCTCCCATCTTCTGCTTTCTTACATTCTATCTGTCTTCCTATCTCGACTATTCATTCTGCTTCTATATTACCATAATTAATTATCCCCCCCCCCTTTTTTTCTTCCCTATCTATAGCACTTCTATGGCACTTCTGTTCCAAGCTTAAATTCTGCGTGTTCTCCTCTATCCACTTAACTCTGTAATCTATTATTTACAAGCCCCCAATCTCCCCATTCATATTTGTCCCCTCTCGTTTTCTAGACAAATATGATTATGAAGCGAGCACCTCAAAGGTGGTCTGATGTTAGAGACCTGGGCGAATACCAGAAAGAGATAG
>WYDF02071119.1:0-14799 GCA_009867245.2 Adranes taylori
TTTTTTGAAAAATTGGAGAAACATTTTTATTAGCCTGATTAAACCCTGATTAAGCCTCTGCTTCAAGTATGTCAAATTGGGTTTTCAAAGAAAACACAAATTCAGCAAGGGATGAGTATAAAGTTGAGCACCTGTCTACAGAGTGGAACAGAGCAATTTGCTTATTTAGAAATTCAATTAAAAAAAAAAAACAAATGCAAATATATATTTAATTCTTTGAACATCATGAAGTACGACATTTAAATTTTATGTTTACACAGTTTTACAAGCAGATGGCATCCATTATTCTCAATACACTGCGTTTCGTTCAAGTCTTTCCAGCAGAACGACGGGTATGTTGGCCACAGCTTGATGAATGTTGTTCTTCAGGTGACACAATTGACTTTAGAAGGTTGTAAGCAATTGACTTTATATAGCCCCATAAACAGCCCGTGCTGGCCAGTGCAGATCGCCCCTCCATGAGATGAGGCGTCCTGGGAAGTGTTGCCGCAGAGCAGTCATTGACACTCGCGCTGTGTGTGCCGTGGCACCGTTCTGCTGAAACCATACATTTCCCACATCCATATCGTTGAGTGCTAGCAGGAAAAACTCTTGAATCATGTGAACATAACGGTCAGAAGGCACCGAAAGTGCTTGTCCGTTTTTTTGTAATCATGAACCAATTATTCCATCTCGCGATAGTACACAGCAAACAGTTACAGTAGAAGATGTGTTGGAAATGCTGGATGCGCTGGAAGAGTCAACCTACTAAAATAATCCGAATTTATCGTCAACAGAATGGTAATATATCCCATCCAATAACCAGATAGCAGATCAATGTACAGTTGGGGAAAGTGATGTTGGTGAGAATACTAAGACCCTATTATGTAGGAAAGGCCTGTTAAATCAGTTACATTCATTCAAATTGCTATTTCCCTAGTCACTCTTAATTTTGTTCAGTGCACAAGAAAGAGATCGATAATATACAACGGAGTGAAAAACAAAAACATCCTACTTGCAAATGAAGAAATTGAATTGATGTTTCTTTTGTCCTACAATCATGTTCCCAATCAAAATGGTATTGGTCATAAAACGAGTAACTCGGAAATTGATGTATCAAGAAGTAGGTATAGAGAAATTGGCTTCAAATTTTGATGTCAAAGTTATACTTCAATCACCATGATGAAACTGGATAGATCGATGAAATTACTTCAAATATACTTGTACGAAGACCATCAGAAGAAGTTGTGAGGATAGAGACAATCAGGTTGCGAGGGGAGGTAAGAATCAATCCATAAATGAATCAATAATCAAATTCAATGTCAGATCTGCACTAGAACAATTCAACCCGCTCAAACCTTTAAAACGGGAAAAAAGATTTGGTAGTGATAGGATTCTCTTAATGGCTGCTTTTACATCTAAATTAAATTGAGTTAAAGACATGGCAAATGCTTACAAAGAAATCGCCTGAAAGCTCTATTCTTGTATAGTTACCAACATTTTTTAGTGGTACATGTATATCATGTATATTATGTACGCCAACATGCACTCATACATTATGTACAGTTTATGTACACCAAGAGTTCGATATCAAAGGCTCCCATAGCTCCACTCGCGCCAGACGCATTTAGAG
This sequence comes from Adranes taylori, assembly GCA_009867245.2. Lineage (NCBI taxonomy): Eukaryota > Metazoa > Arthropoda > Insecta > Coleoptera > Staphylinidae > Adranes > Adranes taylori. Next base: position 1,613 of record WYDF02071119.1, read on the forward strand.
CTAATTGTCTTCGAGTGAGCTGAATTCGCACGTTTTAATCAATATACTGCTCTTTGAATGTTCAAACCCAACTTTTGAGACCGAGCATATTCGCAGTGTAAAGAACGATTTGTTCAAATAAGCACCAAGCCAAAAGTCGCTTGTTAAAATTAAACTAAAGTCAATCAAGTTAATCAGCTCTCAAAATCAAATCAACGTATCTCAGCTATGAATTTCGCTAAACGTCAAACCAAACGCCATTACTTTTCAGCAGAATCTTTCGATTTTCATACCACTCAGTTTCTTTAACATCATATTCTCGTCTTTACATATTTTCTAATTTCCCTCATCCACTAACCGTGTCTTCGATACAACCAAGAGGAGATCGGCGTTGGGGAAGCTAATGGAGACATCGCCACCAAGCCACGATCAATGGGACCGAGCCAACGTCACTAACGAATTATCCTCATCCACGAGACAACGTCACCAACGCCAAAAGCAAACAACCAACGACTGGATCGTCTGCATTAGTTCGCATCTATGCACTCCATTCATTTTCACTCAGCGAAGCAACTTTCAGCATCTCCAATTCATCGATTCCCTCATTATCAACTTTCAGATAAAAAATTTATAACAAAATAACATATACCTAGTTCACTAATACTTATATCTTACCTTTAATTTTAATGGAAAGAAGAGATCCTGACTACTTTTGCATTATAATTAAATTCAAATAAATATGTCGGTCATTTAACGAGCACGAGTAAAGCCATTCTATTTATTATAAATAGCAAGACACTAAACACTAGGTTTCTAGGCAAGCATAAAGCAAAAAAAAAATGCTTGTCGCCACGAAATAAATGTTTGTTTTATTGCGATTCACCTTTATATAGCATAATATTATATTGGGCCGTAGAGGAAATAAATATATAGTTTTCATGCATGAGCATATGTTCTAGAAAGTTATTTATAGTCCATCAGACATAAGGATATTACATATTTTGTCATCCTATGTGATGGAGCCTATCATGATGTGCGATTTGTTTTCGACAGTTCTTTTACAAAGTAGTTATGCGTGACTTGTCATGGGATTGGGATTGGTTTTCGGTAATTGTCATAGACCAAAAAGGGAAGCTGTAAAACAGAAATAGAAACTGAAGGGCAAGGAAAAGAAACCGGGTCCCTGTTTCTATTGCCTCTGTTTCTAAAGTTTCTGGGATATAATGTCCTAGTGGTACATCTATTGGGACATTATGCATCATTATGGTATTCTAAACAAATTTCAATAGAGTATTATATTGTAGAATGAGTATAGAAGAAGAATAATGACTGATCAAAAATTATTTGGATGTGCTGGATCAGTCAACCGACAAAAATAATCTGGATTCATCGTTAACAGAATGGGAATATGTCCCATCCGGTACAAAATAGCAAATATGTTGGTGCGTATACAATTCCAACGTACAACGTATACAATTCCTGAGCGTTCAAGACTGAAAGTAGGAGTACCACACAATCCATCGCAAACCGAGTTACAATCATTCAAATTGATACTTCCCTAGTGACTCTTTACTTTGCTCAGTGTGTTATCGGATAACATATCCCATGTAAATTAATTAATATAGTAAGTAATCCTCTAGTATAATATAAATTGATTAATCTAATTTAATTCAATAATATAAAATTTTATGAACGAAAAAAAAAGTCTTGTTTACACCCAATGATGTGGAAAGCACTTAAATACGCGACAGGAAATATTGCACACTTGCGTTCAAAACTAATTCAGTTGACAGAAATATGCATGATACAGCCTTGTACGGGAGGAGTCGCGAAACAGCTAGCAAGCAGACATACATACACACCAAAGAGTGTATCCGAAATCGCACGCAGATGCATTTGTATGTTATTGCGAACTCGAGGACTTACTTCCTTAAATCCACTAATTTAACATTTCCGTATATATGAGATGTTCTCATTGGACACATCTACGGGCCACGTGCGAGCTCCGAAAAGTGCTACGGTCCAGCTGACACTCCAGAAGCGTCTTCTTGCCAGCTAATTGCATATAAAAGGACCTTCCCTATCCAGCGTCTATTAGACGCATTTTGGGTCTAGTGGTAGTCATTTTCGAGTGAGTAAAGTCGCAACATAATTCTCTTTAAATTAACAGGTTTATTTTCTTCAATAGCGAGCGAAAAATTGCAATCCTGAATCGGATTTGCTCAAATAAGCACCAGCAACAGTCGCTTATTTTTTTTTAAATTTAAATTAATAAAAAAAAATACTTCAGTCGGTAATAAAATTTTATAATCATCAGGTCAAGAATATACATATACTACATTCATTATTTTCTACTGACTCTTCCGTTCTCTCTCTCACTTCTTATTTAACTCGCCCATATCAGTATTTCATAACCATTTCTTAACAAACTGCGAAAACGAGGAGGCCAACGTGAGAGAAAGAGGGCCGCCAAACGTCAGGCTCACCAAATCAACGAGGATGCCCGAGAACGAACTCCAAAGAGGCCCATCAAGTTGCATTGTCTGCGTTAAACACGCATGCTGGTAGATGCACTCAAGCGATCCACTCCACCGAAGGTACAGCATGAAGAATCTCCATCACATTCCGGTTCACCGCTACCACCCACAGCTTCAAGTGATGTACCATTGCCACCCACTCGAGGCAAGGCATGCTTGTATCCAGTGACACGTGAGGATAACTTTTTTCACACGAAGATACAGCAAACATGACAATTTTTTTATGAATGGAAATACAATTAAGATGGTAAAAAAATGAAGTATCTAGGCCCTAGGGTATGTGTTAAGTAGGCAGGGGTCCGCGAATGAGCATTTAGAATTTTAGAAAAGATAGTTCAGGCGGCAGCAGAAAGAATAGGGTACGTGAGGAAGGAGAAGTTCGGAGATGCGGTGAATATGAAGATTATGATATTGAAAGTATGTATCGGGAGTACCATGTTGCATGGTGTAGAAGTGTGGGCGGTAAAAGAGAGAAAGGAGCTGGAGTGGATGATAATAAGATATATGAAGAGAATATTAGGGATAAAGAAATCGACGCCGAATGAGTTTGTGTTACAATAATTGAATGATGTAAAATATTGGTTGAATGATGTAAAGAAGAGGGCAAGATTCGAACAAAAAGTAATGAGACATGTGGTTGAAAGGATTGTAAAAAATGTATATTTGGAAGCCATAGAATGCAAAAAAGAAGAAGAGGATGAATGGGTAACAGTAAGAAGACGGGTATATGAAAAGTGTGGATGGTCTATGATTGAGTGATACTATAAGATGTGTGGTGGTTTAAGGACTGAGATTGTGGTTGACAGAGGTTAAATGATGTGGAAAGGTAAGATAGGTATGAAAGAATAAAAACGGGGAGGTACAACAAGAAATATTGGTATTTGACAGTGGAAGAAAGGATATCTGACTATTTAAAAGCGGATATGAGTATGAGTGAAAAGAGAATGATCTCGAGATTTAAGTATGGTAGTGTAGAATGTATGATGTGCAGGAAAACGTGGGAGCATTGGGTGAAAGGGTGTAGATGAATACAATGGAATGAAAAACAAAGATTAATGGCTGAGAATTGGAGGTGTGTATAGGGCATGAAGGAACGAATAAGGTGATAATGAAAAAATATTAAAAGAGATTAGAAGGAGATTAGAAGGTAATTGTAAGAGTGGGTGGAAGAGAGGAAAGTAATGACATATGAGAGTAAAGTAAGGCCTAGAAACGGATTGAAGTAATTGGATTCCTCTGTCCCCTTTTTTACTTATCCCTTATTCCAGATAACACAAAGGGAAGAGAAACGGAAAGGGAAATGGATGGGAAGGGAAAACTATTGCAGGTGTATTTTTTTAGAATTTTCTTTTAATGTTTGTTTGGTGTTTTAGTTATTTGAACGGTTTTTTTTTTCAAAGCTTGTTACAATTATTAGTTTTATAGTTATAATTAAATATTTTGTTTCGTATTATACATTGTAATGTAATTTGGGTTTACGCCAATAAAGGTTTATTTATATATACGAGTTGGAGACCCATCATTGAAAAGTATTAAATTATTTGCTTCTTGAATTAGGTCAAACAAAGCCTTACCGTTGTTATTATTATTGAGTTCACCCCACAAGGAATGTCGTGCATTGAAATCACCAACTAGCAAAAATCGGGAAAAATCGAAAAATCCTGGAAAAAATGTTATTCCACATTTGTCTGTCTGTTTTTATAAGAGGTGGAAAGTAAAGAGAGCGAGAAGTCAAACATAAATCACCCAGATTAAATGTAAACATATCATATAACATATGTTATTTGAGTGGCATCCACAAGGAGAGACTTATTTGGAGCAAAAAAGTTGACTTTGAATGGGTATAAAAGCGCTCCCAGCGAGAAATTTTGAAACAATTAAGACACAGATATTGTGACTAATGGATCAGGGAAAGTAAACGGATGGAGTGGTATTCCCTATTATTATTATCACCAAGGCAGCCCTTGGTGATTATAATAATAATTAACCAACTAATAAAAGCTTATTTCAATTTATGGGAAAAAATTTTGATAGTGTAAATATTTCAATTCTTACCTAAGTCGTCATGCATCCGCAGTTATCTGCAGTTTCGTATTGTCAATCTAGAAAAAAGAAATTGACAATAATTAGCGGCATTTTTGATTATATGGATTATAATAAAACATGATGAACGCATGTTTTCCTTTCATATTATTTTCCAAACAATAAATTTGATTAAAATCTAACAATAATGGTCGTCGACACATAAAAAACCAACGGAGCATTAAACATAATATACAACAAAATTTGTGTATATCCTTAATACATTGAGATATAGCAAAAACTTTTTTAAATTTTAAAATTGACAACGTCGCATTATATTAAAGGCATTGGAATCGGAATAATTTCAATAGGCGTAGATTAATATGTGCATTGAAATCACCAACTACCGACGCTGTCATGTGTAAAATTTCAGTCTCTGAGTGTAAATATTACATGTTCGCAAAAATTAAAAATAGCAAATTTTCAGCAACTTAAATGTCCAAAAAAACAAAGTTTATTCATTGCCAGGAAAAAGCTTTATGAGCCAAAATAAACAGTACAAAATATTAAAATTACATTTATTTTTAATTTAATAACGATTTTGTAGATATATCAACATATTTATAATAAATGGTCGCTGCAATGGTTTTGTGACTTATTTCTCCAATAAAGCAGGTGGTGTAAGGTCAGGTGAATCATAAGGTACCTAAAGTCTGCCTCTCGTGATCTTATTCTATCTTCACGAAGTAAGACTCGTTTTGCGTCACCCTATTGAAACTATTTTTGCCACCCTTTAAACAAATTGTATAATAATTTTCTTTCTACATTACTCTCTTGTAATGTAGAATTGCAAGGTTAGTCCTTGCAATTCCAATTTGCTTAACCACCAATGGAGGTTATGAGTTTATGCATTTAACTGAGTCAGTTTATTCAAAAGTAGTTTGTTTAAAGCGTCCTTTCAAAGATCGTATGACTTGGACAAACATGCATGGTTGACTATTAATGCTAACAATTGTTCCTCAGCCACCTGAAGTGCCCTCATTCCACATAATACAATACAGAATTACGAAATTTATCTACAACTGCGAATAACACTCATAAAAGAGAGAAGCTTTTTATTAAACATTTGTCAATGAGTGCAAAATAATGCTCTACTACAATAAACAGTTTTACCTCAGTTTTAAGAACCATTCTCAACACAATTGTATATTCATCATACTATTAAGATGACCACAAATGACAAAGAAACCAATTCCATAGTAGGGAGACAATTCCATAGTCATATCGTGTGGCCTATCATATCGTGTAGCCATATCGTAAGTTGATATTAAAAAAATGCTATAGCGTATTTTAGAGTACTCCCTTTTACTTGAGTATAAATAATTGTGTCAATGGAAAATTTATTATATTAATTTAAACGTTTATTAAAGATTTTTTTTGGTTTGTAAAAAAAAATTTTTATAAACATTTTGGGCAATTTAATAAATCTTTAATTTTTAAATTTAAAAAAAATATCAGATAAAAATTTTTTAATATTTGGTTTATACAAATTTTTATAATGATCTTAGTATTAAAAGAAATATAGTTATTTTGGGGAAATAATTAAATTTGTAACTTAAATTAAAAAAAATTTTTTTTTTAAATGTCAATTTTTTTTTATAATTTATCATAAATTTTTGGATTAAAAAAATTTATGATCATAAAATTTTTGTTTCTAAAATTTTTATAATGATTTTGAGCAAAATCATTAAATTTTAGATTTAAAAAAATTTTACGTTTTAAAAAAAAATATTTTTTTTAAATATAATTATTTTGGGCAAATAATAATAATTTTAAATTTTAGATTTTAAAATTTTTTGTTGGTCAGATAATTTTTTTTTAAATTTTGGTTTTCAAAAAAATTGTTTTATAATTTTGTCTTGCAAATAAAAAATTTTTAAATTAAAAAAAATATGAAAAAATTTTTTTAAATTTGTCTAAAATTTTTATAATGATTTTGGACAAAATCATTAAATTTAAATTTTTTAAAATTTTTACGATCAGATAAAAACCTAAATTAAATTTTTTTAATATAATTAATATGGGCAAATAATTAAATTTTAGATTTTAAAAATGTTTATAATCAAATAATTGTTTTTTTATTTTTAGTACTTATATCGTATAATTTTGGGCAAATTAATAATTTTTTTAATTTTTAGATTAAAAACGGTTTAATGATTTTGAGCAAAATCATTAAATTTTAGATTTAAAAAATGTTTATGATCAGATAAAAATTAAGGAAGTTTAAAGAATATAATTATTTGTGATGTTACAGAATTTGCAGAATGGTGGTTCTGATATTATTTTCTTTACATAAACACCATACCGTTTTTTTTTTTAGTAATACAATGCTCTTCCATAAGTTTCAGGAGTAGGAAGAAGTGATCTCTTTAATTATACAATACTTATATTCCCAAATATAAATCTATGTGTAAACACACGCAATGCGCAATAACAATGAAATATTACGATCTTTATTCATCATTGTAGTTATAATACGCATGGGAACTCTATTCGCGATTTTAATTGACTGACATTTTTTTGTTGAAGCTAATTATAATTCAAAAGTTTATTAGGTCAATCCATTCCATATTCCATCAAAAGGTAAAAAATAAAAGAATAGCGAGATATAAATTGATTTTATTATAATTGTTCTTCGGAACAGAAGGTGGTTATGAACGAAGGGTGGACGGTGGAATGTATGGATGTTGATGTATATTTGCGTGATACGGGTGAATATGTGGTATTCTAGTCGCTGCCGGCAAAGTAATATCAAAATTCACTTCACTTAGCAAAATTCCTAGAAGCTTAGCAAAATTCCTAGAAAGTGAGGAATCTGATCTCGGCGGTAAGAAAAACCGTTGAAGTCATAAAATTGTTGGTTCCAATTCGCGGTGGTTGTAAAAACAAATAAAAAGCCTCACTTAAAAACTCGCAAGAGACATTATTAAAAAGTCTATATACAAAAACACATAGCTAACTAAACGAGGACGAACTCATAAATTCTCTCGATGATACCAACAGTTGTATACATTAATGGCTTTTTTTATGAACACTCATTGCATTCGAATGTGCGGACACGTTTTGTTCTCTTTTGTCCGTTTTCTTCGTTTTGTATAAGTTTTGGCGGGATAGTTTTAAAGAAATTAATTTATTTAACGGTTTATATTATAATTAAATTTTAAAATTTATTTATATTGAAATAATTAACCGATAACATCGTGATTTTACTAGAAGTAAAATTCGATAATTAGCGGTGAGTACAAACGCCCTCAGTGTCATCCAATTTACATGTAACATTTAAAATGTTTCTTATTCTACTTTTTAATTAAAACACGATAAAAAAAGGACAAGATAAAAAATCTCTTCCAGAATCAACAACATATTCAAGCGGAAAAAAGATGTTTAAAATTTAATATTGTGCAATAAAATATTCTAATAGAGTTATTTATAATTTTATCTCCTTCGTGACAAGATAAATATAGATAATAATATTATGCATTACAAATTAATTGAATTGCATTGAAATAAATAGCAAGGTCTTCGCTTTAAAAATATGCACTTTTTTCATATAAAAGCCATTTTATCAAAGTAAAAAAATATTGAACTGGGAAGTAACAAAATTATTCATTTGCTGTATACGAATTTGTAAGCAATCTTACGTTTCCAATATTTTTTCAAATTTTAAAATTTGAAAATTAGTTTAAAATTGATTTGGGCAAAATTACTCGATTTTTTATATTTTATAAAAATTTGTATAACATTTTTTAAAATCTCGTTATAGTTCGTTATAATATTGCAAGGTGGAAAAATTAAAAGTAATTACTTCTATTAGTTCTACTGTAGATGCTTTTATGTACTTTAAATACTCATAAGTCATGATAGCTAAAGGATAGGAAATGTTTAGTTATTGTATAACAATCAAATTAATTGTATAATACTTTATTTATTTTTAATTTAAATTTAATATATATAAACAAATTCATTAGCCAGCACAGTGGCATCATCGTCAACGGCGAAACATGTCAACGGCAAAACAGTGACGAAACATGTCAACAAATAAATAATTTTGATTTCGTAATGTGCATTTTACTTATATTTTTTAAATTAAAATAAAAAATTAATAAAGTAGTACATTAAAATGCACAACATAAATGCCGAATCAATCAATTATTAATTGTATAAATTAAAATTCTTTAGACTAATTAATAGATGTCACATTAAAATTACTTCATCATTAGTAGGTAAATTAAACGTTTAAAAGAGGAACAATTAATTCATTCGTAAATATTCTTATATTGATTTGTTACCACGATTATTAGCGTGACTAATTAGTAGAACACCTGCGCTTTGTGCATAGCGTGTGAGAAGCAGAAAGGGGTAAGTGCGCAGCAGCAGAAGACAGTAAAAAGTGGCTCAGTTGTAGGCGATTTTCACGGCGTATTGATTGCGTGCCTAAGCCGAGTCGGATTAAACAACAGCCGTGCTAGCACGAGATGTCCTGTGACGGTAGGCTTTAGTTAGCACATGTCAAATATGGATTTTAGGAATACAAACGCTAGCTGTAAATGTGTTTTTACGGCTTTAAGTTGGAGTAAGACCACTTATCGATAGTTTAATGGGAAGAAAAGAGATAGGGAACTACATAAATTTCTGGAACAGTTCTGAGCAGGTAACTTCTCGGTCGGCAGCGATCAGTAGGAACAGTAGCCCTATAAAAGTAGTTTTTTAGACGACAACAGTCAGCCAGTTCATATTAAATTCTTTAGTTAAAAATAAATCTATAAGTAATACAGTGTTTATGATGTGTGCAGCTCAAATGTAAGTTTTCGATTATAATTATTGACTTGAAATCCAACATGAATATGTATAGCATTGAAACGGCCCTCAGTCCGGGACACCCCTTAAATGGGGAGCCAGTGCTAAGAAACCCCCCGTGTTATCAAATATACTCCAATACTAGAAATGGGACTTGGAATGTACATAGCTTCTATATGACTGGGAAGCTTGCCAACATAGATGCAGAAATGCACCGACTACGGATTAAGATGTTAGGACTCAGTGAAGTCAGATGGTCGGGTACAGGCTCTCTTAGAATGCAGCATGGAGTCCTCTATTATTCTAGAGTAGATAACAATGAACATATGTATGGCGTTGGTATACTTATCTTCGCCGAACTAGAGAAGGCCGTCATTGATTTCATTCCACTCGGAGACCGTGTAATGCTCTGACGCTCTCTACATCTCATCGGGCCACGAATATAATACAGGTGTATGCCTTTGCCTGTGACAAATCTGATAGCGCAATAGAGGAGTTCTACTCCACTATAGAAGAAGCCGTAAACTCTATGAAGAAAGGGGAAATAGCAGTAGTGTTTGGTGATTTTAATACCAAAATTGGTAAGAGGACCGAAGGAGAGGTTTTCGGGCAATTCGGCCTCGGAGAAAGAAATGCCAAAGGAGAACGGCTGATGCAATTCTGAACAAAACATAAGGTTTCTGCTGTAAACATTGTTTAAGCAACATGCTGGCGAGTGTACACATGAAAGTCTCCCGCTGGTCGCGATGATCATCGAGTCAGGAACCAAATCGACATGCTAATCAAAAGTTATAGGGAAATTTGTGAAAAGTGCAGAAACATATCCTGGCGCAGATATTGGTAGTGATCACAACCCCGTCGTGATTGAATTATAAATGCATAATTATTTAACTTGAAATACTTAGTGTTTCTTAGTAATTATTATATTTACTGGATAATTGGTGTGAAATTTCATCGGATACAAATTATGCTCTTTGCGGATATATTGACTAAAAATGATTTGGAGTTTTCTTATTTAATGTATTAAGCTGACTCGATTTAATTCCGATTTACCCTCTTAATGATGTTGTCGAAATAAATTATTGAACTCATATTTTCGATCCCTTAATGAGTTGAATGGGTTGTTCAGTAGAAGTGAAATTTAGTCATCTAGAAAAAAAAATCATCCCGCAATTTTGTCACAAAATTAGCGTGACAATATGAAAACTTTTAAATGCATAAAATAAATAAATGGAAAAATATTTAAAATTGATTCAGAGTTCGAACAATTACTATTAAAAAGTAATTAATATACATTTTAATTACTTTTTGATAAAAGTATTAGTTCTGATAAAAATAATGACTTTTTTGTCAAAATGTAACTCAAATACAAATTTACTCCAACTATAAATGGTAAAAATACAGTCTTAATACAAATTTATACAAATACTAGCGACCCGTCCCGGCTTCGCACGGGTGCAATGTACTAATAAGGGGTCATAAGTGTCCGAGCGATTTAGACACATATACGAACCGACCAATTTTTGGCGCTTTGAAATTGACAGTTTATAGTACCCATATTAGGCTACGGCTTTGTCGAGGCGCGGCCAGGGGATGCCTACGGCATTGTCGTCGCCTCCGACGCGGCCAGGGGTGCATTGGCGCATTTTTTGAAAATTGCATTTGTCGACTTGATATGTACGTCGACTTTTCTCTACTTTCTATAAATAAAATATGCATGTAGTATACATATAAACCTTTCGGAAGAAATTCTCTAAATGATAGTGGAAACCGTATCAAAATCCGTTGCGTAGTTTAGAAGAACAATGCGTTCAAATAGAGAGACAGACGCGGATAGCGACTTCATTTTATATAATATAGAGATAACAATCAATCAATTGTAAGAAAAACACGTCATAAAAATATTCAATAAAAGTACTTATTTGAATATTTGATGTTTCGTGGTTAAACCTCCACGCTTGCATTATTTAACAGAGTAAATTACGAAATTAATATTTCTTATTACTTGCGTCTCGAAAAACTGTTTACCCCAGACTCCTCCCCGGACCTCTCAACTGGTAGGCAAAACAAATCCTGATATATAAGTTGCCTATCTTAATAGATACGGGAAACAAATACATATTAAAAATATTTGTGTCTACGAAGAAGTGCCTTGTAGCTCAATCGACCGACACTTGAGAGGTCCGGGTTCAAGTCCCGGACGGGGTAAACATTTTTTCGAGTCACAAGAATTAAAAAAGTATTTATGTTAACATACTATTTTTTATGTTAAAGGAGTTGAAGCTGATCGCTAAAAGACGGGTGCGTAAGTTCATGTATGGTCGGTTGCATTTAAATATATGTCACTCATAACGTGTACTACAACTAATATAAACTATTCTGTGTGTGAATTATTATATGTTATGTAACATAAACTATATAAATAATAATAAATAATATAAATAATAATATAAATTAATTATCTAGTGGTTAAAGCGCATGTGTTTCAGACCTAAAGGAAATAGTGACAACTTGTTTATAATATTTCATGAAATAGCTATGTTTGTAAACATGAATTTTTTTAAAGAATATCTATTAGTTTTCAAATATAGGTTGTTGAAATTGTTCATTTCAATTAACTAACATAAACTAATTATCTATTATATCAGCGTTATGTACAGCTATTCTCTAATACTATGGAGGAATTACGTCTGGTTGTGGGGTTATACCATGCATTTTATTTAAAACAAAATTAATATTCAAAACCAATGTCTCAAAAGAAGTTGAATAAATTAATATATTGTTGGTTGCGTTTAAATATGTATCATCTACAATATGAATTGTAACAAATATAAATTATTTAAGATCATAGCGCAGTGACGTAAAGACTAGTTATTGAAACCTTTACAGTGTACTGTCAAGATCATAATAATATTTTATACTATAAAAGAATTGGCATTATGATGAGTTATCATCATTCGATTGAGGGGTTGTATAATAAACCTAATTAACAAAATATCTCGATAAAGCTTACACCTTTATAATTGCAAGGAATTTAATATTATTTACGATGTTAGTGCAGCATTTCAAGCGCTTATTTCTCAAACCTAAAGAGAACTCAAATGAGATGCTTGAACTAATACACGAAATAGTTATCTATTTTAGCCAACTAAATTCCCTTTCATATTTTTTTTTTTTTTAGTATAAACATGAGTCTAAATATATCATCTTAATTTATTAATAAGATCTAATAATTGTTTAAAAATAAATTTATTTCCTGGTCTATGAATATTACACTTACTCTACGTCGCATTGAGCAAAATGGAATTTTTGTGATCCATCAAAGAGGATCAATGTGCATTCCTTCCCAAAAAATGATTCAACCTAATGAAAAATTATTTAAGGTTCAAGGTCAAGCTTTCAATTAAACAGTGTGTAATAGTGCATATTTTTCACTAACATATTTTTCACTAACCTACTTACTTAATTTTTACTTAATTTCTTTCGCTCTTAGCCAGAGAATAGTGTTTCGACGAAGATTCTCCAACGCGCTGTGTTTTTAGCGAGGATCTTCAGCTCTGCAAAAGTCTTTCCTTTCTTCTCTTGCATCTTCATCCACAGTCCTTCACTATGATGTCTTTGGTCTTACACGTTTCCTTTTTTTCTGCGGATTCCAGAACAAAACTTGTCTCTCCATAGCATCCTGGTTTTTCTCGGGGGGGGGGGGGGGGGAAGACAAAAAAACCCCCATTTTTTTTTTTTAGTGTAATTGGAGGGGGGGTTTCCGTTTTGTTTCCAAAAGTGTTCGTTGAT
>WYDF02071120.1:0-11448 GCA_009867245.2 Adranes taylori
TGGTTTTGAATTTCTGAGCAGATATTCATCAGATATGTGTTCCTATCTCTGCGAGTAGCGGCTTGTATTTTATGGTTATGATAATATAGCTTCCAATAAAAATATTCAATAGTCAATACACGCCAGACCTGTCAGCGATCTTTCCTGAGCTGTCAGCGAATTTCGGTGCGTCGTTTGCGTGAGTCACTTCCATTTGGTTTAGACACGTGTGTCGAGTTAGAATTTTTTTGACGTAGGAAGTGGAGAAAACTTCAAAAGGCGAAGAATAAAACTCCACTCCTTGCGACATTGGAGAGTTTGTTTGAAGGAGCATTTAGAATTTATCATCCTCTTCAGCCTGGAACTGGTGTCGAGTTAGAAAGATGTTTATACTAATTTATAGTGAATTACTCATTTTCACTTTGCGTTCAAGCGTTTATTTTTGTACGAACAGATTCCTTAAAATGCCGCGAAATTGTGAAAATTATTCAAATAATTTCTGTTTGTGTGTGGCGGACTAACTTTCAAGTCTCAAAGAAGGATAAAAAAGGCATATGAACTTTGTTTCGGGTGTCAAATCGGTGATCAGGACAAATCTTGGACCCCTCATTTGCTATGCATCTTGTGTAACATTACTTAGTGGTTGGCTTAACGGAAAGTCGAGACATATGGTATTTGCATTTCTAATGGTAAGAAGGGAACCAAAGGATCACTCTACGGACTGGTATTTCAATATTACAAAAATTGCTGGAATAACAAGCAAGACTATGAAAGCCAACCTCCTTTCAGCTATCAGGCATGTTCCTAACAGTGATGAGCTTCCAATTATAGCGCCACCTGAAAATTGGAGAGAAAACTCTGCCGATGAAGATTTATAATTTAGTCCAGAAAAAGGCGACATTGAAGGTCCAGATTTTGGCGGAACGTCTGCAGAACCTTATAGAATCAATCAGTTTGAGCACAATAATCTAATTCGTGATCTTAACTTGTCAAGCAGAATTACTGGCGTCCGGTTTGAAGGTTTGTAATATTCTTGAGAAGGGAACTACAATTTCTTCTTATGGTCGAATTCAAATATACTAGCAGACTATTGCTGGACACTAAAAAGGAATGTTCCTCAAGTAGAAAATCGGTAAAAACTACAATTTGATTTACAATAATAGATGCAAGTAAATTAAAGAAAACTAATCACTTTACAACAGTATGCACTTTTTAATTTCGTATTACAAAAAAACCTTACAAGTTACAGTAAAATGCAAATTTGAAATCACAGCAAAACATTCCATAAAAAAAACAGCCAATTAATTAATTTAATAGACAAAAAGTTAAATTTTGTCGGTCAGTGTAATTTGCTCTATGTTTACTGTTTCCATATTAATTACGTTCAATATTCATTATTCTCCAAACGTTTTGTTCTTAGGTACAAGTGATCCCTACGTAAAATTCAAAGTAGGCGGACGACTCGTCTACAAATCACGAACGGTATACAGGGAATTGAATCCTGTTTGGGATGAAAGTTTTACGATACCCATTGAAGATCCTTTTATTCCTATTGTTATCAAAGTCTTCGATTACGATTGGGGATTGCAGGTAGGTATTTTCAGTGTATTATGTATTGACGTACATGTCTCTTCTAGTTGACCCTGTTTTACAAACGAAAAAGGAGAAAACATTCTTTTATTGTATGTCTATTTTTAGGCTTTATAGGATTATATACAGTAAGGCATCAGTCAACATTAATATAATAGGCACGGAAATAGTAGCATTTTTCTTATAATATCGGCTCAAAAAATAGCAGCCTATATTAACCCAGTCATAGCCACATTTTTATTTTGGCCACTTTTTGTATTATTGCTCAAAGTCAAGGAAAAATTGTAAAAAAATTCTACCTTACCAATCAATTTTTATACAGGGCTGAGAAAAAAGTTCCATTATTGGAACATGGCCACTTGAAAGTGTAGCAATTTTGAAAAACGCAAACCATATCGAACAAAGTCATTTATTCATTTAAAAATATATAATTGTTTCTGTTGGTCATGAAACGTTTTTAAACAGTCCAAAGGATGCATATTGATACGACACACACCACAACCAAGATTGTTTTTACGAACTATACATCAGTTTTGTTTGAGTTTCTGGATAATGCAACACATTTAAACTGTTAGACATAGCTATAGGAACATTTCTAATTAATAGATCTCTGGACTCCGATCGACCAACTGAATCACGATTTGTATATAAATGTAAATAAGTAGACACAATATCTCTTATAAAACCTAAAAAGTCTAGGGTGGGTTTTATTTCATCAAAATTGTCATCCGTAGTTGACAAATACTTTTGTTTAACTTTAATCTTTATTCTGTGTAAATTCTAAGCATTTGGGAGCATCGCTGAAAGCAGGTGAGAAAATATAGGCCAGTACTACTTGTTGTTTCGGATTTTTATTCTGTAGTAAGATATATTCCCATCCATTAAATCTGTGCGCCCCATGTGGGTATTGTAAAAATTTATCGCATTTGGCATTTGCACTGTAATATATTTCTTTTCAGCCACGGACTATCTTTTAGCAGACTTTGTTGGTAACACACCATAAACATTCGATGCAACCTGAACTATAGAATTATCAATCCATTGCATCACGATTATGCTTTGCTCCTTGTTGACATAGGAGCTAGTAAAATCTGTTTTTTTTTCTATTTTTGTTTACTATTTGGTGAGAGGACAATTTTCAGTTCGATTCTGACTAATTGTACGCGTGCAGCCATAACCAAGTTCAGTCATTTTTCTAAGAAGCGGCAAACCTTTAAAAAAGTTATCAATAAAAAAATTGTAGTGATCTGGATAAAATTCTATGAGTCTGTCTGCAAAGGTGTTTCCTTCTGATGCTCCAAGACTAAGCTCAGAATTTTGAAGATGCGTTTCTTTTCCCTGATAAGGCTCTCTACTTATTAAACATCCTTTGACAACTTTGTGTTCCCCATTAAAAATTTTTCGTCATCTAATCTATAAAATATACACAAAGCGGTTTTATTTTTCAAACACTGTTACTATTTTCTGTTGGTATTCTGTTAGGATTATATTCTGTTATTCATTGATAGTCGACTTCAAAAGAACTTTTGAATTCTTTCAAAACAAAAACTTTCAAATAGATCGTCAGGATTACTTAGATTTATGTCTTCTGTTGGTGTTGTAGTAACATTAGATATCGGAGGGCTTGTAAGATGTCTGTTATTCCATTTTTCTATTGTTATCTCCTTGCTTCTTCCTTGACTAATTTTTTCAACTTCGCTTTCACTACAATCACTTTCTATGCACTGCAATTTTCTTTAGCCTGTTTCTATTTCCACTTAGAGTGGCGGAGTGGCTATTTCCGCCCATTTTTTTCTTGTCCAACTTTTTGCCATTATTAGATACCGCTTCTTCAGAGAGTCCCATTTTCTAACTCATCATCACTTGTGTCATATACACCATTCCCATGCATTTTTAAAGATGCATCTATTGGAGCAGAGAGCATTTTTGACGAAAACTTATTTGCAAAGACAACCTCGTTATAGGATACATAGGAGTCATATTCGGAGTCATCTGCGGGGGGTGTGATGTAAATGTCGGCTGCATCAAAGTTTTCTTCATTAATTTTGTCCAATAAACTGTTAAGACTATCAAACATATTCTATATTCAACCACAAACATATTCAAACATATCATCAAACATAAGACTATAAAGGTTTTTGTATCCATTTTACTTATAAACATAAATTCCAATTTACTACACTTAAAACGTCAAGTTCCAAAATCGGAACATATCTAAAAACGAAGGTCCATATAATAATTTATAAAATTAATACACGCAATAACGTAGTGTTTATAACAAAGAACAATTACCTTGCCTGTTTGTGTACGGCCACTAATAATCCGGTGAAAACAAACATGCAGAACGCAGATATCAATGTAGACGCATCAACTAAACTGCTGGAAACTATTGAAGGATAGTTCAAATATATTTGAAGCGCTACCTATTAACCTGGAGCTAAATTTGACATTGTTCCATTTTTGGAACATGGCCATGAATGGGCTAATATCAAATGAATTAGTAAAAATTCATTTTTAAATTTCACTATTCAATTATCTGATACATTGCTCTGGAAATTACATAAGTGTTATTATATTATTATACACCTAAAGGTACACTAAAAACATGTAATACTTAACCTTCCTTGCCATTCAACTTCATAACACGACTAATAATCTATATAATCTACATTAAAATAAAACTGTAAATTCCAAATACTTAGAAAAGCGGGAGAAGGAGAAACATAATAACACCAACGGAATAAAAATTAATATAAAAGAAATTTACGAAAACGTCATTAGTTTTTACATGATCTCCAATCCTTCATATGTAGGATCCAAACACTTCCTCCAATTTTACGCTATAATTGTTTCATCCATGTTGCATGATCCATGATCTCCTCATATTCTTGCACCCAATATTCCCTTTTTTTCCCTCACATATTCTACATCTTCTTTCACTCTTCTTCATCCAGTACCTGTTCCCTTTCTCTGCACTACCTCATGTAAACATTTCAATCATCCTTTTGTCATCCCTAACAGCAGATATTCTAGCATTTTGCCCTCGAATTTTATGTACTTTTAATTTAAACACATTAACTCATTCTTCCCTCTGTTTTGCCCCCCTCTCTCTCTACTTCATTAATTCATTCTTCCCTCTGTTTTGTCCCGTCCTTTGACCAACATGTACGGTCTTTTCACAAGTCTGTCATCCACGTCTTTCATAACTTTCATTTCATATATTGTCGTTTTCTTGAATCCTCCCACCCAGCATTTATACCTATATAACGTGCATTACTATTACCCTTGGCGTTGGATCTTTCTAGCCCTATTATTGTCTTCGTTATTCCTATTTGCGCTTTCTCTATATCCTGTCTATTCTTAGCTCCCACCTCTCTTTTTTATGTCCTCTCTTACTTACGCGGCATACAACAACTTCTCACAGAAGGCTCCATTATCCTTAATCTCATACTCGCCGACTCACCGAATTTTTCTTCCAATACACTTTTCATTTTTTGAGCCGTCATATTTGCTTTCATTACCACTATCCTTGCATGTATTCTGCTTCCCCCACTACTAGTCAGACAATAATCAAGTATTTCTTTACAGACTCTACTTGTTCACTCTTCATGCAAAACGCATCCTTCTCGCTTTCTCTCCCTGCTCTTTTGGATACCAATATTGTAGTTTTTCCTACATTGATTTCCAAAACCTCTTTGTTTCATGTTCTTGTATACTCTATCAATCTTTCCATTCATTTCATTTCTATCATTGGAAATACATACTATATCACCTGCATAGCTCAGCGACCACACTTCCCTCTACCTAACACGATACCTTCATCCTGTCCCTTCTTGTTGCTCCACACTTCCTCCAAATCAGCCATATAAATATTGAATAAATTTCCGCTCAGAGGATATCCTTGTCTCACCCCCCTATTTAATTGGAACCATCCACACACATGTTTAATAACTCTCGCTCGTAACACAGTTCCGTCATACATTCTTCTTATCGTTCCTCTCATTCTTTCAGATAATCCTACTTCTTCCAATCTATCTCATAATCTCATCCTCACCAAGTTATCAAACGCAGAATTTAAATCATTGAACAGCAGATATAACTTCTTCCCTCTGCCTATCTCCTAACTTATTATGTAATTTAAAGTTTCAATATTATCCGCTGTTCCTCATTCTCTGATAAATCCAGTTTTTAGTGTTTGCTGTAGTCTATGTTCTTTCATTTCTTCCTCCAGCATCTTGTTTATAACCGTTGCAAATATTCTGTATATACCATTCATAATAGCTAGCTATTTATAATTTCTTGTATCACTCTTCTCACTCCTTTCATGCACCGGAATAACTTCCCCTGGCTTCTAGTCATACGGAATATCATCTGTTCCTATTCATACTGCGTTCAATCCTCTTTCCATCGCTTTTAACCATTCTTCAATCATACATTTCCACACGTTTTACACAATGTCTTGCTCATTTACACAATTTATTTCCACACTCATCGTCATTATTTATCACCCTTATTTATCTGTTCCAGTGCACTACACTCTCCTCTTGCATCACTTCTCCTAAATCTCCTCTACATTTTTTCCAATCTACACAAGTTATGTCGCAATCTCTTTTGCCCTTACGCGATATAGTTCTCTTACTGAGGAACTTCGATATTAAAACCAAAATATCATAAATATGCGAGACCTGATTAAAAGCTTATTTAATTAATTCAGATTCACAACAAACAAGAAATTTATAAAAATTAAAGGAGGTTTCTCTTTATGAGTGTCCCTTTAAGATGTACATTTAACAATCGTAATACTATTTATATATTTCGAAATGACTGAAAGATCATCTCTCAAAGACTCTCTAAAAAATGATTTCTTTATCTATGCCCCCCCCCCCCATCCCTCCAAAGTACAAACCTGGCGACGTCACTAACGGAAACCGATTGACTTGTAGTGTCTGGACTTCCTTTGGTAGAAAGATATTATTTCCGTTATTTTTCTTCTCAGTGTACTTTGATGATGAACAACTGTACTTTGATGATGAAATGAATACCCAAGCAGTACTGTTTTCCTCTTTTTTGATGCACATGTCATAGAATGTGTGATGCTATATTTATTTTATTATATATAATATTATTAATAAGTAAATTTATTAAAAGGACGATTTTATGGGCTCAGCACAGTTAGACCTCGCCTCGTTAGAATTATCAAAATCTATGGATATAACGTTGGCGTTACATGATCAAGTGCGACCAACGGCTTCCTTGGGCGAGATAGTTTTCAGAGCAACTTTATATCCTAAATCACAAGAAGATAAAGAACAAGTAAGTCTTTGATTATTGCTAATTAATATTATAATAGATTAATTATTTTTATCTCATTATGCTTATGTTTATGTGACAAGTGCTTTAAAATATCTCAATTTACTTAACCGAATTTTGAAATATCTGTGTCAAATATATTATTATGTACTAGAAAATGCCAATGCAGCGCGTATTTGTATAAAATTAAATAACGCTACTCTATATATACTTATCGTATTTAGTCGCTTGTGTGATAAATAACCAGGGACCCGAACTGGAACATAACCTAAGACTGAAAAAACCGTTATATTTGTCGTAACGAAAACCGGAACCGAACCGGTATATTTTTCGGTTCACGAGAAACCTTTTCGCTGATAAAAGCTACTTTACATCACGCTACTTTTCAAGACGCGCGTCCAGAAAATCCAGCTTCAGACAGAATATCAAGCCAGAATATCAGAGAGAAGAACAAGCAAGTGAAGAGGTGTGATAAAGCTGATCACAAGAAATGGATCTTAGACTTGACCGAGAAAGCGGCGGGCGCTGGAAACATGAAGGAACTATACGATGTCACATGAACTCTCTCCAAGAAGAAAGTCAACCATAGAAGACCGATTAACAACAACGAAGTACATCTTGCAAAGTAGCCCCGAACACTTCATGGAGGTGCTCAATAAAGAAAGTGAGAAAATTGTACAGCATAGAGAAGGAGTAGTAAATGTAACTAACTGGAACTCACCCTCCAATAAGGAGATCAAGACAGCATCAAGCAGCTGAAAAATGGAAAGGAAAATGGATAATATTTCACCAGAGCTCCTGACATCTGACTCAAGCAGTGCCCTTTATCTTCTGTATCCTCTCTTCAAGAAGATTTAGGATTTAGGATAACTTGCCACAAGAATGGAGAGTGTCATCAAATTACCCAAGAAATAGGACAACACTAACTGTCATAATTAAAGGGGAATCACCCTAGTTTCAATCCCTATGTTAACGCGAGTGATACTCAACAGAATCAAAGTACAAGTAGAATCACTAAAGGAACGAGCAAGCAGGGTTTAGAAGTTATCATTCTTGTACCGATCAAATTAAGACGCGTCGTATCATTGTCGAACAGTCAAATAAATTTATTACTAGCCTAGTCTTCTGTTCGTAGATTTTGAAAAGAGTTTCGATTCCCTTAAAAAGGACAGTGTGTGGAAAACCTTGCAGAAATACGGGATATCGGAGAAAATAACAAAAGTAATTAAAGAAACATACAAAAACAATACATATCGTGTCATCCAGTAGAACACTGAGAATGAACACTGGGAACACTGAGAATGAACAATGAGAATATCGAAAATGTAGAAGTGTTCACGTACCTTGGGAGCATAGGGAGCCATGATGGTGGTGGAGCTGCAGATCTCAATGCACGAATCCGAAAGGCAATTGGGGCCTTCATTCAACTGTATCCACTCTGGAGAGTAAGAGAGATTTCCACAACGACCAAATTCTGAATTTTCAGAACTAATGTGAAGGCAGTGCATATACGATTGTGAAACTTGGAAGGTCATCTCCAAGGTCAACAGGAGCTTGCAGGTTTTCCTGAATAGATGCCTCAGAAAAATTCTCCGAATCTTCTAGCCAAATGTGATATGTAACGAGGATCTGTAGAACCAAACGAGAGAGAAATCCATGTGCATTCAAATCAAGAAAAGAAAATGGAGGTAGATTGGTCATACCCTACGAAAAAACCAGGATATTGTAGAGGGACAAATTTTGTTCTGGATTCCGCAGGGAAAAAGGAAAAGTGGAAGACCAAAGATATCATTGGGGAAGGATTGTGGATGAAGAGGCAAAGAAGGAAGGAAAACCCTTTGCCAAAGCTGAAAGTCCACACTAGAAATAGAGTGTGCAGGAGAAATTTCGTCGAAGTCCTATGCTCTGGATAAGAGCGAAAGGAATTAAGTAAGTAACTAAATATAATGTAGTACCTTTATTAAATTGCTAAAATTTTATTTTTAAGTTTTTAGTGCTACACAAATATTAAAAATAATTCAGAGAGAGCTTGCAGCCCTGATATGTAAAACTATTCGCCTTTTAGATTAATTATGAATGTGAGCACCGTAAGTTATAACGAAAAGCTGTATAAAAAAGATATGGGCGATGTGGGTGTATTGACATAAATTTGCTAATATTTAAATACAAGTTGAACCGAAAATAGGAACTGACTGATATAATTTTCCTTTGCCGAACCGGGACGAAAACCGGAACGAAAAAATAAAGGTTCGGGTCCCTGTAGTAAAGAACTAATGGTACAAAGTGTTCCAACAATATGTTTCAGTTACCTCATTAGTATGTTTCTAAAGTTATAATTGCGTTCATGCCAAAGTTGTCGCATATCGAATGTCCCATATCTTACAAGGAACAAAATTTTTGTGCAAGCTTTGGTACTTACTACAAGTATATATGATTGTAAATTGCGTATATCACATACAACCAAGTCAAAACACTATTTGGTAACTGAGTTAATTATTTGGATAACTGCATATTGACATTTAGGATCAAATTCGTATAAAAATGGGAGGTAGGATAGATGCGCGCATTTCTGGCATTGGTGGTAGCCTTCATCAGTATCCTCTGCTTTTACCTCGCATCATTGCATTCGTTTGCGAGACAGGCGCTTTACGAGATACACCACCTCCGGCTGTCTAGCTAACTTGAAATTCTTTTATTTTATTTATTATATGTTTCGTTGTATGCCTATATTATTTTGAAAGAGATCTTATGAAAATTGTTTCTCATGTATTTAGTTTTATTTTTACGTAGCGGACGCGGCAATCGTTGTTTTCTCCCTCACCTGGTCCCCATATTTTCCTACAGCCGGCCTACGGTGCGAATAGTTTTACTGTCCGCATTGCCACGGAATGCAGTCGCGCCGTTGGCACGGTCAGCTCTGTTACCCGCATTGCCGCGCCTCAGGCACGGTGAGCTCTGATGCCCGCATTGCCGTGGGTCCCGACGGTGAGTCTCGTCCGTCACGTTATCGTTCTCTTAATGTATCGGTGGAACCTAATCAAAACAGAAACCCGTTGTTTTCCCCTTTCTTCCGTTTTTATTTCGCTTCTCTCATTGTGCAAGTTACGTTGAAAATATATATAAATTTTCATGGCGATCGGTTGAACGGTGCAGAAGTGGATGTACTGCAGCGCCATCTAGTGGTGAGTTACAACGAGCGAAGTGTATAGCATAAATACCTTCTTCCTGAAAAAGTACATATACGTGTCAACTTTCATGATGATCGGTCAAACGGTGTTGAACTGTCATCATCCCGATATGCATTTTGTCTGAGTCGTTGTAGTTCAACATGTATCCCAAATATTTGTACGATTTCACACACTCTATTCTCTCTGCATGCATCCAAAACAGATCTTTTATGCTTTCTCTTCCATCTTTCGTTTTTACATTCACTTCAAACCCTCTCTTTTTCTTACATCTGTCTACTCGCACTATCAACTCATTCATTAGTTCTTCAAAAGTCAGACAGGTATACATTAAAATGACTGGCATTTAGAGGACATCCTTGTCGTAGCTCAGTTCTGACTTAAAACTCCTCCTATTTCTTTCCCTACTCTTATTCTTACTATAGCTCTATAGTACATATTTTTAATCGCCCTTTTTCTCTAAGGTTTTTCTCTAAACCTAATTCTTTTGCATTATGTAATAAAACAGTGTCTGTCTGATTTTCTGATAACACTTTGATTTCGTTTAACTCTTTCTCTATTTTTCTGTTCACTATTCTAGCATACGTTATATAGATCTCATTCATTATAGTCACAAGTCTATAGTTTTTAACATCATTCAACCCTCCCCTTTTATATACTGGCACCACTTCCCCCTTTTTTCACTCATCTGATCCATTCATTCCTTTAATCCATACATCATTTATACCCTTTCCCGCGCAAAAAGTATAAATCCTCTTTTATCTTTATCTTGCTTCTACATCTCTACCGGCACTTAATCAGGATCTACTGCACTTCGTAATGTGATATTATCTACTTCTTTTTCACTTCCTCCACACTTATATATCTGCATCATATTTCCTTTCATATTTCCCCTTTTCTTTGTCATCTCCAAATATCCCATCTATTTCTTCCTACTCAACCCTGTACTTCCTTTCCCATTTAACCAACGTTATTTCAAGAGAAAATCTCTTCACTCCTGTTTTCATATTTCCATAGTTCCCCTTACTATTTATTTTATTAGTCCTCTCTTTTTCCTCGCTTTTTTGTACTTTTCCTCTGTTCATGTTTCCACTCTTTTTTTAGCAACCTATTTTTTAGCAAGTGATTTTCTCACTTTTTTCCTTGTCTCCCATTATTATTATTATTTATTTTTCGTTTTGTAGCGTGCATCTCCAAAGAATCAGCACCCTTAAAAAGACGATGTCATACACGAGATTCTTCTTTGGGCAGATGTCACCTAACAACTATTCGGCAATGACGTGTCACGTAACTACGTCATTGTCGGATCGTGTGACCGAAGTAAACTCAAAGTGCCCAGGATTACGGCCTTTTGCATCTGACTTGCTAATTCTTCAGCTTTGGT
>WYDF02071131.1:0-11447 GCA_009867245.2 Adranes taylori
TTTTATTTAGTGATAGCAATATCATATTTTCTTGTATGAAATTATTATGGGTTATGTATCGTAAAACAAAATTGTAGCATTTGATTTTCATATAAATATACTTATGTTATATTATGTTTTTCATGTTCTAATAATTATTTTTTCTACTTTTTTTAATTTCCTTCTAATTTTATCCGTCAAATTGATTCCTAACATTATGAATTTAGAATAACTTGGCGTAAACCTCACATTTTCTAAGCGTGATCATTTTGATACACCGCGCCCATTCTCGTTACTCCAGACCACGCGCCCGACGGACGGTTAAGGAAAGCAAAGAGAACTTCATGAAGAAGATACTGAGAGAACATAGAAAGTACTCAGGTAGAAGCCAGACTACAAAAATATGTTATTCTTTACTTGGGTCCTCGAATCAATTTCTATTTTCCGAGTCAACCTGGCCGAAAAGTTCAATAGAATGTATACCACTTTTTTTACTTAACTACTTTTATTAATAATTATATATGTATTCAGTACATTTCTATATATATATATATATATATATATATATAAATTTGACTGGCTTATACGAGACCAAAGTGTGTAATCTTATCTATATCTGCCTAATCTCTATAACTTGTTTAATAATATTAAAATTGATTAATTTGATTACTCAGTACATTTTATTTCAACCTACATAATTTGCTATTTTGTCAAACATAATTTTGCAATATTGCTATAAGAATTTATAACATTATGAATATGTTTTAATAAAATAATTTTTATAATAGTAAGCATTTCTATGTACAGTAAGTGGCTAATTATTGAATTAAAAAATTTATTCCGTGAGATACTACAAACAACTCTTTCGAAAGGAGCACTCTGCCAAAGCAGAAGGCACATATACGCGAATTGAAAGGGAGGCCCAAGAAGAACTTTGGGAACACACTTTCAAAATTTCGTTCCTGTACTGTTAGTAACAAGTGTAAGCGACTCGGACGGCCGGAGGCTTGACTTGAAGGGCGCAAAAAGGGATGGCATCATGCCCATAATGTTGCACAAGGGCTTTGGACCTATAGGCAAAATTATCACCTAATGCAGTGCAAGCCTTGCATTAGGACACATTCCATGGACTTTCCAAGTGCAGGTAAAGATGGTATGTATACCAAAGTTAAGTAAACAACTGAACTGGCTAACTCCTCCAGACCTACAAGATTCATGTAACTTTAGAGAAGGTTAGAGACCCGCATATTAGAGATGGGATTCTAATTCAGAAGTGCTTTCACCAGGTTCAATGTACCTACCGAGCTGTTTACAGCACTGAAACAGCACTTTTACAGGTGGTTAACAAACTGGAAAAGTCAATAGATACCAAATAGCTTGCGTTGGACACCTTCCTTGATTTTGAGGAAGCATTCGCAATGCTTTGAATCAATATTGAGATGCACGGCGGGGCGAGTCGTCAATTCAACTTGCTGTGGGTGGATCAAGTCTATGCTGGATAGTAAAATCTTACATGTGAAGCTTGCTGGGGAAAAATCGATGTGAAGGCGTTGAGGGGTTCTATCCCCGCTGTTGAGTATCTTGTATCGTCCACTACAAGATACTCTTGCAGAGTTTGTGGAACACCAAAGTATTTAATCCGTTGAGTACGCGGCTGGCTTTGTCATCAAGGCGAATTCAATTCAATTGTGAAGGACCGTATGCAGGAAACACTTAAAGTGGTTGCAAAATAGACAACGAACAAAGGCTTGAAAATTAGCCTTCAGAAGAATGCGGTTGTACCGTTTATCGGACAAAGGAATCTGGGCTGGTTAGGCAGTCTATAACTTCATGGGACACAAATATCGCTGTAGGGGGAAGGAAAGTATCTTGAAGTAATACTCGATTCCAAACCTATTTCGAACCTGAAAATTGATAGAAAGACGGAACGGTTATAACTTTTGCAGTTATAAGACATATGAACGGGAAAGTATGGAGACTGAAACCTTATTTGTTCTACTGGTTGTACAAGTCGGTTATTAGACCATCCATAGCTTCGGAGTACTGGGTGATAAAAAGTGACACTCCAGCCAGCGATTGCCCTCCAAACAAAGAACTACGTGTCTCGGTATAACAGAGGCTATGAAAACAGTCTCAATGGCGGCACTTGATATTCCTGCTGTAGATATTCCATTATTAGAATTGATCGCACAAGCAGAGACGGATGCCGCACTCCATCTGTTGGAAATTAATAGACCGAATTTGGCAAAGAAAATATACATTATTAGAAAGATGATATACTAAAACTGAAATTAGACTGTATATCTCCAGTCTACAAAATCTGCAGAAATTATGATGTCATCACAGACTCAGGTTTCTGAAGAGAAGGCCCTCCTATCTTACCGGAATCTAATCCAGTTTAGTTCACATATGGTACCAAGGCCTTTTGGAAATGCAAGAGCAAAAATATCGGAGAAGGATCGAAATGCAAAATGTGCTGCCCATTAGGTGATTTTTCCACAGTCTTTCAGACCAAAATATGCAATATGCAATCCTCCATTGCGTACAGAAACAGAAAATATAACAAACAACGGATTTTAATACTAAGCGACACTCGGGTGCCACTTCAAGCGCATAACAATACCGAAACGTGTTTGGACTGACGAACAAATGCATCAATGCACTATGCAGACTGGATAGGACCAATTCAGTTAGACTGATATGAGCACCATGGCTCAGGGGCATTGTAGGCAACGAAATAGAAGCTACACTAGAAAATACGGCATTTAGCAGAAAACCTCAGATCTGCTGAAACTTGGCAGTCATAACATCAAAAGGATAACTGGCCTGTTAACAGAACACGCAACTCTGAGGGAAAATAATTGACCAATTCTTTGAGGGAATATGAAGAAAATTGACGTACACACGGCAGAGTGCAGGTTGTGCCTGGAGAAAATCGAGACAGCTCAACATATCCTATGTAATGATGAAGTGTTTGCATCCTGAAGGAGAGACCTATTTGGAACAACGAAAGTTAAATCTGAATTCGTACAAAAACGCTCTAACCAGGAAATATTGAAACAGGTACAAGACACAGATACATTAGACGGTGTGACTAAACGATCAGGGAAAACCAATAAGTCGTCTAGTTGTAGTGGTACAGAGAAACATTCTGCAGACAGGCCTTGTTGATATTAATAATAATAGTTGGTTACTTCATGTCACTCAGGTCAGTCGAACCTGAAATAAAAGCACTATAGTTAAAACAGTTAAAACACAATAAAGTTAAAACAGAATTACACCGACAAATGAAAAAGTAAGACAGAATGCACTGCGAGAAAGAAATTCAGGTAAAAAACAAAATACGAAACGAACTACGGAAAGCGATTAATAGTAACCAAAAGGAAAACTGGAATAGACTAGTGGAGATAATAGATCAAAATCCGTGGGGACTGCCTAATGAAATCAGTAATAAAAAAATTGATAGGAAAAGTTAGGGGAGGGCCAACAACACAAATTTGGTAAAGAAAGTAATCGAATATTATTTCCTATAAGACCCATTACATATAAAATAAATAAAGGACAAGTTCACCAAGTAGAGAATCTATTCATTGAAGAGAAGTTGAAATTGTGAATACACAAACAGACGCAAATAAAGACAAAGCCAGACAAAATCTCAAATGACATCGTAAAATTCTAGCCAAAAATTGTACCGAATGAACTCTAGAACTCAGGAACACCGAACTGGTACAGAATGAGTTCCCAGACTTCTGGAAAAAGCAGCCTTGATACTCCTGAGGAACAAAGGAGATGAAAACAACCCTCAAATCTACAGAACAATTTGTTTGCTATACACCTTGGGAAAACTATATTAGAGACTCATCCATAGAAGACTCAATGCAATTGGAAGTTTCAGGAAAACACTCCCCAAACCTATACGGGTTCAGGTCGGGAAATTGACTATTGATGCGGTAGTAGAGGTGATTCGTTTCGCTAAAAACGCTCAGAAATGATCACGAAAGTCATGAAATGTGCATACAAGTTACACTAGATGTACAAAACGCCTTTAATACCGCCTCGGTAGAACATATTATCACGGTTCCAGAAGAAAGAAACATGCCATTATATCTAATAGAGATAATCAAAGATTACTATAGAAACAGAGAAATATTTATTAAGGCAGAAGATGAAATGCTACAAAGGAATATAAATAGCGGTGTACCAAAAGGAACAGTCCTAGCCCCACTTCTTTGGGATATCATGTATGATAATCTGATTCATATAAAGCAACCAATAGGAGCGAAGCTGATTGGGTTGGCTGACGATGTGGCTCTAGTAATAAGAGCAGCCACAATTGAAGAACTGGAGTATAAAACTAACAAAGGAACAAAAATGGATGCAGATTAGGAAACTCAGTATAGCTCCGGAAAAATTTGAAGCGGTTTTGTTAATCGGTAAAAGACAAATTCCAATTCCAAAAATCAATCTTACAAGGAGACCAATTGAGATTAAAAAGTCGGTCAAATATCTGGACATTATAATCGACAAGAGACTCAGCTTTAAAGGACATGTAAAGTATGCAACCAAAAAAGCTAGTAAGAAAATGGTATAAATAGCGATACTCATGCCAACAGTAAAAGGACCAAAAGTAGACAAGAGGAAAATCTGGGCCTCCGCGGTAAATGCAATAATCTTATATGTGGTTCCAGTGTGGTATGAAGTAACATTCCAGGCGAACATGAAGAATTTACTAGCCAGACCACAGACGGCTGCGCTTATAGTAATCACGAGTTCCTATAGAACGGCATCGACAGATACATTGCAAGTGATCGCAGGAAGTCCGCCCTACACTTGATCGCTTTAGAAAGAAAGTTCTTGTACGAGCATGAAAGAGAAGAAAATGTCAGTAACACAGAGCATCTAAAACAGCAGGCTAGGGAAAGAGCGCTTAGTTAATGGCAGGAACAATCGGAAGCAGGAAAGTAAGAGCAATGGACCAAAAGTTTAATCCCAAACATATCAGAGTGGGTTAACCAAGAACAAGCCCTGGTCAATCATCAGATCACACAAGTGCTCTCAGGGCACGGAGTGTTCATAAGCTACCTAAAGAGGATCGGTAAATTTTACAGTTGAAATTGCGAACATTGCGATAATTAAATGGATGACGCCGAACACACTTTGTTGGAGTGTAGTGGCTTCCATGAAGAAAGGGAAAGACTCATAGGGCTGCTAGGCGGAGCAATAAATAAGAACAACCTAGAAAAATATATGATAAGTTCCAACGAAAGCTGGAACAAAATTACAAACTATATTCATATAGTGATAAAGAAAAAAGAGAAAGTTGAGAAGCTAAAAGGTCGATAAGACAAGGCGGAGAAGCCCGCTCAACAACACGTGCTCAAGATGTAATATCATGAAAATGATATAGGGGCACGCGCCTAAAAAGGGGTCAGCTGGACGAAGAATAGTTTCGCAGGATCAATGAGTCGAGAATCCGTTCGCGTCCTCACCGCTTGGCAGATCAATAAATCGGGCAAGTGATGGGAAAGTGCATTGCAGATCTTCATCCTCATAGGCTTCTCTAAAATCCTTGAGGGGTTTGGGTTTGTGATAGCACATTTTTCTTTCAGACCTCCAAAAAAAAGGGTTAGTCGTGAAATTTGAGTTCGAGTTGGGTCAGTACTATACGCTAATCGGATCGGGTCGGGTTATCAATTTTTCAAAAAGTTGCAGGTCTAATACGCATTAAGTTCTGGTATTTAGAGAAAAGAATACAAATTTCGGATTAAAGCGTTCGAATTAATTCCTTATTTCGGATTAATTTCTTATTTTGATAAAGTTTGTATAAGTACAACAAACTAAGTTTTTTATATAATCTACAGATAATACGCAGATTACAAATATAGTGATTGAGTTTTTGCTTATTCCTTTATATTGAAAAGATTTATCTTGCATGAAGTTCGTTATGAAATATTAGTTTCAAGTGGAAGCCTACCATCCAGAAATAGTAACTGGAACTGAACCCTAACCCTAAATGAGGATATTAAGGATAAAGAACTGTTTAGGGACGAGACAGTATTTAGTAAGGATCGTGTTATCGTTAAGGTGGAGGAATTTTCACCTAACAAAGTCAAGGAGTCTGAAGAGATAACTTGTCATAGAAGCTCAATTCAATAAAATAAGATGTAAAATAATTGCGTGTATCGACCCAAAATCAGCCAAGAACTTTCTAAGGTAAAAATATCCGAAAAGTTCAATAGCACCAATTTTCACAAATTAGAAAATTATTTATAAATTTAACAAAGTCTTACAACATTTTGTCACATTAAATGTTTTATGAAAATGACAAAATTAAATTCACTTTTATGGCGTTTATATTTATATTAGTTATTGTTCCGGAGAAACAATCATATTCAGAACTTAATAGAACACATTATCACAATAATGTTAAAACTTGGCTGTGGGACAATATATTGGTATGTTAATTGGTCCATTTTTCTTTAATCAAACTCTTACAACGAATAAATTTCTTTACATTTTTTACTCTCAAAAAATTGCACAAACCCAAAATTTTAATTTAGATTATCAGGTGTTTCAAATTGTTGGTGTTAATCTTCATTCAACAAGCTCAATAATAATTTCAATTTAATTCACGTCTATTGGCATGCATGCTTATTGGCATACTCATTAGGTTTATTGGATTAAAGAAAACACTGCTCTACACGTCATCCTAAACATGTAACGCATTACATAAAATGCATATTTCCTCCCTCTCATCTTTATGACATCCAGTATATTTTTCATCACATATATATTTACTTCCCATTTGCTAACCATAGAATCCAATTTTCAACATTTACCTTTGTTATCGGATTAACATACCCCATGTCAATTAATTAATTAACATATAAATAATCCTCTACTATAATATAAATTGAGCAATTAAATTTAATTCCAAGTATACATAATTTAAGAAACGAAATGAAAAAGCGATGTTTAACACCTAATGCATGAAAACGACTAAGATGCACGGCATACATACTTTCAAATCTCATTCCGTGAAAAAGAGATGCCTGGTACAACCCTGTAAGCGAAGAATCTCGAAAACAGCTAACCAGATCACATACATACACTCCAACAGTTTGAGGAGGCGAAAGAAGTCACACACATTTGCAACCATACGCGGAAATGTTATTTCGCAAACGTCACGGCCTTACACCGATATCGTGCAATTCAAAAACAAACGCACTTATCATTATTATTTCATGAAGGAAGCGTAACGATGTTCCCACTTACACAAGGTACCTTTTTGGTTATTTTATAATTGAGTTTTATTCTGATTGGTGGGACAACTTTTGTCCTTATAGAATTATGACGGAGATACATGTTCTTTAAGCTTTCCAAGTGTCAAGAAAAGGCTTTTATTGGTAGAAGCTCTGCATTTCCTAAAGAATGTAGCAGATATTTCCTTCAAGATACGCCCAAGTGAATTGTCTACTAAGAGAAGTTCCGCCGGCAAGCAAACCACCAGAAGTTGCTTCTCCCCAGCTACTTTCATATAAAAGCGCCCACTCAACCCATCATTTACCAGAAGCAATTTTTGAATTGGTGTCTTCAGCTGCATAGTGAGAACTTTCAGATCGAAAACTTTCAGCTTGAAGATCTGCGCAGCAGTTCGAAGCTTTAATTCTTAATTAGGACCATATCCATTTCTTGGAGAGCAAGCACTATTGCACCCGTCAATTAATTTTATCCACGCGTTATAATAAATAATCAAGTATTCAGTGTTAAATCTACGACAAATAAAATAAAATTAAATAAAGGTTAAGTATCAAACAACTTATCACATTATTTATTCTTTTTCTCATTGTCCGCGTTATCAATGCAAAGACAAGGTGACCGTCTTTAGAAGAAGAAGAAGAAGTGGCCCAGCAAGCACAGATCAATCGAGAATGGCGACAGCGACTAGATGCCAAATCTACATCGTCATCGTGTATAAACAAAATCATATCATCACAGAATATTAATAACTTCCATATCATCCGAAAATATCAATAAATTTCTACGTCTGCGCAGAAAATCGACAAAATCCTATCATAGAACGCATCAGTAAAATTGTACATCTTTAACAAGAATCTATTCTACTTTCAAGTGCGTTATGCAACCAACGTACACTCATGTAATCCAGCCGGTGTCGACAACTGTAATTTAAAGTCCGATCGTTATAAAAGAGAAGTTACACTCCAGTATCGTTCTCATAACCGAAGAAGAATGAACAATATATATTTAGTTCATCGCTCTTTTTATTGCTTTGATTTTTATTGGAAGAGAAATGAATCAACCTAACAAATTTGGAATTGTACTTAAATTCACTTCATTGTCTGTCAATTAATCGCGATGTCAAGTCATATCTACATATTACAAATGTTTTACAACAATAAACATCATTTTGTTACTCATCTTCTGTTATATTATATACCTATCGATGATGAATGAATTAAAGATCTACTGTAAAATTTCTTCCCAACTAAATGTGAAAATTTTATATATGAGACAATTGTCGAAGAGACTTGTGTAAAAAGGTTATCAAATGACTATCAAATACAATTAGATGAACATCCTTTGATAAAATCAAGTAAATAGAATACAATTCCCTGCCTAATCGTGATCTAAAATATAAATTTCTAATACTATAATTTACCCATATTTATGACACGCCATTTTTTATGGCATTTTAAAGCATTCTAAAACTGAACGATAAGTGAACGATAAAATTGACTGTCCCTCTTTCGGTCAGTGTTTGAATGAATGCAAAATGAAAATGTTCAACTAATAAAAACATTAGCATCCCAAAATTTATAAATCGAATTATTTTAAACAACCAAATAATTGAATTAATTTAAACAATTTAGCTTCGGCTAAATACAAATGCTTTTAGTAATGCCGAAATTGAGTTAATTTATAAAATAACTTTATTCCAAAACTAATAAATGATAATAAAATATTATAACATATCGCTGTTACATTAGAACATGCTCAATGTACGATTTACTTCTAGTCATTTAATTTATATTTAATTAGCACCTTCGTTGGCACGGCAATCACCGTTGTCCGTTGTTAAACATTCTTGCTGCGCTATGGCAGAATCGGTGACCGCCCAATACATATACTTTTTAAGCCAAGCAGACACAATTATTAAAGCAATTAAATCTACATGCTTCGTCTTTGTCGTGCAGAGTTGTGCTGAGTAAACGATCTTAGCATTGGTTTGGCCGCACCTTTCTCTCATACGCTAATACTGAGAAGTCCGCTATGTGTTTTCTGTGGCATAACAAAGAATTTTATTGTTATGAAAACAGTGCTGCGCCACAACAGACTTTCTTAGTATATCACACTTGTCTCGCGGATTCCCCGCGGTAAATAGAATGCCAAATTTTTTTAATGTTTTGTAATTTTGGGTTTGTATAATATTGCAAGTTGTTTTGTTACTTTTTATGCTAATAAAGGTTATTTTCTAGAACGCCAACTCCCAATTCGCCAACATATAAATAATTTCCAAGGAGTCTCATTATATCGTCAAGATATTTATTAAAAATTCGTGGACGTGATCGCCATCTAATCTTTCATATACTGGAAGTCCTACGTTTTGTTACATCTTGCATAAAACTGAAGTTGAACATTTAGTTTTGACTCTCACCTTTTAAGTCGTCTATTAAATTCAATTAGGACAATAGCTTTGCTGTCTGCTTTACCGCGGCCTATGGCCGCTCTTGACTCACATTTTCCCCGTATTTGCCTACGCCAGTTTGGCATGGACTACGACCCCTCTTGACTCTCTTTTCGGCTAATTTCTAAAAGAGTAGTCTATAGAGTAATTTCTAAAAGAGCCTTGCTCTTATGAATTTGTTCGCTTTGGCGCGATCTGCTGCCGTTTTTGACTTAATTTTTCCCCACTACCGCTTTTGAGTAACTTTCTCTTCGAGTCCGCTTTGCGTAAAATTGAGGCCCCTGGGTCTTACACTTGTTCCCCAATTTTATTTTTTCAACCTTCAAAGAAATCGAGATATTTAATGTAGTACAATAGCCGGTCTAAAGTAAATGAATCGCAAAGTTTACAAAACAAAACACACCCTGTATATATGTTAAATTTAAATTTAAAAAAGAAATGTTTCAAATAAAATTGAATGAGCCTTTGGTAGCATGTATTATACAGTTTATTCAAGTATCCTATCTTTTATAGTTCCTGAATTATATCAAAAAGTTTGTAAAGTTTTAAATTTGGCGTCACGCTATATACCTCTTGCATAGATGGCACTACTTTCATTCGACATATAACACAATATACAGTCTTCTAATTTCAATACTGAATTTCTCCATAAATTAATCATTTTGAACCCCTCCTAAAATTATAATGTGCACCCGCCACTGATAACATTTATTCAATTGCAAAAGCAGTTTATATGTCTCATACAACGTAAAATAGTTTTTCCTGTAATTTTGCGTATATGTGATATCATGTAGGTCTTACATGCATACATGACTGTTGAATGTCGATTGCCATGGCGACAAGTTGCGAAATTTAAGTTATTAAGGGTCATATCTTTGAAACAGTAACAGTTGGATCCATCATGTTTGGTATCATTTTAAATAAAATTACAAGAGCTACCAAAATATAAAAAAGATATACAAGGTGTTACTAAAAAGTTTTTGACAAAAAAATTTATTGTTCAAAATCGGTTAAGTATATTCAGTTGATCACAAATGAGGACCCTTAGACTTACATAGGTTCCCCAAGTTTCATTTTCCAGCTTTCATAGGAACCGAGATATTTAGGGTAGTACACTTTTTTCAAGGTCAAATTACTACGGTGCTATGATGTGCGATTTTTTTTTTCTCGCTTATGTATTAAAGGTTCTTACGACACAAGATATTTAAAAAAATTCTTGCGGAACTTTTCTTAAAAATGGACCCTAAAGTTAGCAAAAAATAACACCCTGTATATATGTTAAATTGTAATTTTGGAAAAAAAAATTTCAAATAAAATCAGTGGACCTTTATGTAGCCTATACAAAAAATTTATTCGACTATCCTATCTTTTATCTTTCCTGAGATATTCCAAAAAGTTAGTTAAACTACGAACGTGACAACGATCGTATTCGACTATCCTATTAAATTTGGCATCATAGGACTCTCTTTATTCAGGCTAATTGATAACTTCATGTCAGAAAATAATATTCCTTGGAAAAAATGCATTGGTGTGTGTACCGATGGAGCTCGAGCTTTCAGTGACAAACATTCTGGTGTTTTATCTCAAATAAAAGCAGTTGCCCCTGCAGCTAAATTTGCTCATTGCAGTATTCATCGTAACAAAAGAAATCCCCAAAAATTTGAAGACTGTTTTGGATCAATCTGTTAAGAGGAATGGTGCCGATTCCGCCATTAAAATTATGAAAGATTTCCCCTTATTTGCTCCCACTATTGTTTATAGA
>WYDF02071142.1:0-11447 GCA_009867245.2 Adranes taylori
TTGAAGGGCCGCGTGAGAAAGTGAGGCGGGTTTGCGAGTTGCTCTTCCCTGCTCTAAAGCAATGGTTTCGACATCTCTAGTACAACAAATCAAAAAAATTGGTTTGTAGTGCAATAACCAGACAAATAATAATTTGCATGGAAGTGCTTCGTGAGCGAACAACTGGTGGATTTGGTTGATTTGGTGGATTTGGTTTTATCTCTTTGTAAAATTGCCAAAGCAGCAACACCTTTTGTATTCATTCACGTCTCAAATTATACATTCTTTTAGTGCTCCAAGTGGGAATTTACTAGATCGAAATTGATTTGTGTAACAGGTATTATTCCCTACTAATGTAGTTGTTAGGCTGGAGTCAGAGGATAACATGGCTAGCTGCCGAAAGATTTACTAATTAGATATTGGCTACTTAATATGTGGATAATACCTAAGGTTAAGTTCATCTAAGTTCAATCTTGCTTAGACCAATTTTTGAAGTATTTGTCCATGTGAAGTAAAATATGGGGCTTTGATATATTTCCGTCTTCCCTAACATTAAGTTACTATGATGTACCGGGGGGAGTTTATCGAGTACAAATCCAAGCATTGTGAAGCTCTTATTGGATTCCATAATATGGTTTCCATTCCCTCGTAAAAGTGGACGCAATCGCCACCCCATCTTTCATATACTGGAAGTCATTCGTTTCACTATATCTCGCATAAAACAAAAGCGGAACCTCTAAGTTTTGACTGTCATCTTAAAACTGGTCTATTAAATTCAATTAGCACAATCGTTGTTTGGGGTAAATTAAATAAAACTAGCGTTACCTATAAATCGACTGCCCATAAATTCGCTGGTCCCCGTACTTGCCTACGGTGCGTACAGAGCACGTCAGACTGCCTTGAACTTTTGAATTTGCCTACGCACAAATTCGCCAACCCATAAATTATAGTATTAAATTCAATTATAATGTAACTGAATAACAAGGGTTATTAGATTTAGTATGTTTAGTAACGTGTCTTATTTTACACAATCGACGCCAAAAGCGCTGAAAAAATATCATTAGTGGTTGTGGTTAGCCCACACCTGATTGAATCTTGCCAAGTTGGTTTTTGTAACGAGAAACAGATCTTTAGTGGTTGTGGTTCGCCCACGATTCAACCCTCATTATCCAAACGTTTATCCAAGCAAAAGGGTATACTAAAACTTAGCTAAAAGTAATCTGAAATTAGAAGCATTCTAAAAGCAATCTGAAAGTAAAAGTATAGACTAAAATAATGAGTATAGGTATCCGTGGCTGAGCCAACGACATCTTGCCGACGTATAAACAGGTGCAATCCAGAATATGCAAGTAGTGTACAATAGATTACCCGGGCAGCAGCTATATCCGGCCTGGAACACTACAAAATCCTCCGGTCCTGACTCATTTGATTTTTTTATTGCTCCAAATCGATTCAGTATATTCAATTGTTCATATTGGCAAAATTGAGGTCCCATAGTCTTTATGTTCCCTAAATTGTATTTTTGCAACTTTCATAGGAGCCGAGATATTTAACGTAGCGTAATTTTCATTGAAGGTTAAATTTCTCCTATGTTTAATCAGTATTTTTTGTAAACTCGTTTAAATATTAAAGAAACTTTCGATACAAGAAATTTAAAAATCATATCTTTTATAGTTTCCGAGGAAAAATTTGTTAAACTTGAAACGTGGCAACGTCGCGTTGTATAACAGTTGAAGACTAATTGTTCTTATTCTGATAGCCCTAATTGTTCTTAAAACTGAATTTCTGAATAAAATTAACCTTTTGAACCCCAAAATTATAATTTGGACCCGTCACTGATAACTAGATTTATTAAACGGCAACATTGTTTTATAAATCTCCAAAATGAAAATATTATTTCCTATAAAATTTCTTCTACCTACTTGTTCAGTTAATGTACGTATCGATATGTTGACGACCGGTTACCATGGCATCCAATTCATAGTTTTTAAGATATTAGGAGCTATACCTTTGGAACCATTAGAATTAGACCCCTCATTTGGTATCATTTTAAATAGAATCACAAGGGCTATCAGAATATATAAAAATGTACAGGGTCTTACTAAAAAGTTTTATTAAAAATTTTTATTGCTTGTAATCGGTTCAGTACATTGAGTTGCTCACATTGGCAAAATTGCGGTCCCTTAGTCTTACATACGTTCGCCAAGTTGCGTTTTTTCCAGCTTGCATAGTAACCGACATATTTAGGGTATTTAAGATGATTTTTTCAAGATCTAATTACTCTCAAGATTACGTGTCTCGCTGACTCCCTTAAACATTAAAGGAACTTTCGATACAAGAAATTTAAAAAATAATATGACGAAAGTTTTCGATAAAATGGACCGCAAAATTTTCAAAAAAAATTTGGCTACTTAGCGTTCTGTGCAAGCACACCCACATCGCTTCTTTTAAATTTTTCACCAAGAAATTTACTTTTTGTCATAAATTGTTTCTTATGAGTCTTTGGATATGTACAAATGGTTTTCAGAAATTTGAGTACAAGAGACGTACTTAGGTGAAATAGAAAAAATTCTGATAACACAAAACCTATAACTTTCTTATCGTACATGGTATATGAAAGATAAAAATACTGGAATATGTAACATATTTAACATCAACTAAACTAGACCAGTCTTTGTTTTATCGTAGATATAGACCAATCAAGATATAGTAAAATTTCAGTTTCTTAAAACATATAATAAAGTTACATAAAAAGCGGGGCGGTGGACCTATCCGCGAATTTTTATTCTTGTCCGTTATCTTTATTTGTAATTTTAAATCATACTTAGAATTTACTATATATAGCATAAGCAAAGAATTGTATTTAAAATATACAATCAGTCAACATCCTTTTAGCTTGGTGCTTTTCTACGTATTTAATATTTAAATTATTTTGTTATCAACATCGTTAAAAAAATATTTATATTAATTAATCTAAACGACTACTATTCTCTTATCTGTAAACTTCTAGAGTAGGCTACTAGGCTCCTAGCCAACAATATAGAGATCATATTATTAATATTTTAGAATGTTGCCACTACTAAAATATTTGAATTTAAAAATATGTGCATTAAATGAAAGTTAGCAAATTGTAATTCATATTTTTCTTCGCGGGTCACTATTCGAACCAATTCAGAACGAGTACCGAATAAATTTAGCATTGTGCTTGTGCAGTTTAGTTCCAGTTTAGTTTATATTTTGGCTTGTCAATGTCTAACCTTAATTTTTCTATTGTGTTGGAGTTCACGGATAATTTTAAATTATCAGTGAACAAGAGGTAACTAGTTAGCTTACATGCTACTTTAAAATTCACGTCATCTTTATTTTTAGAAGTGTTGACAGGTTTTGAAATTGTACTTTTTAATCAAAAGTCATATAAATCGTAAAATACACCAACTTTACTACTAAGCTCAATGCAAATTACGCTAACGGTATACATACATTTAGACAAAAATTGTCTCTTTACTCAAAATTCTCTCGTATGATAAGAACTTGGAGTGAACGACATTCATTACAAAATCACAGCTTTGAATTAGGCGAATGCATAAACCATTTTCTGGCAGACGATATCAAATACCAGTTACTAACCCACGTGCTCGAAATTCGTCTCATGATTTTAAAAAGGGCATTGATGTGGAAAAACCTATAAAAACTTGGCTTGAAAAGCATTGATTGCTAGTATACTCGCCCAAGCTCAAGAAAGAGAGAGAGAGAGAGAGACAGGGGGGGGGGGCTATTGTAAAGTGTGTACTCGTTTCAAGCCAGTTTTAAGAAGTGGATCTTTTGGAGCTTTAGTGATAAAGGCTCACCATGATTAAAAACACTTTCATGAAGATGCTCAAGGCCATGTAAAAAGCAGTTGACATCTTGAACCTACAAGTATGCCCTAAAGTTTTTGTGACTCCATAGAAATGGAAAAGAAAAGTGTGATCGAACAGTTAGACAGTGGGATCATTGAGCGTGTAAATACCAACCGCAATAAAGGATCAATTCTTGCTACTTTCATATTTTGTGGCACTCATGACATCAATCGGAAAGAAGACGGGTGAAGGAAATTTTGAAGATTTACTTTTGTTTAGAGTAAGTGCGGTGACAATGTGTAAAAGGATTATTTAGAAAACCATGATGTGAAAGCAAAATATACATCACACAGAGTCCAGAACGATTTAATCGATAGATGTTATTCTGTAATACAACAAGAGATCGTTAGTGAGGTAAACAGATCGCCAGCATTTCCAATAATGGCTGACGAGACGAGTGATATTAGTGGAAAAGAACAATTATCGGTAGATGTACGATTTGTAGACGAAGAATTGACCTTAACATTAAAAGAAGATTTTCAGGGGTTTACTGTGTTAACTACTTTGGATGCTGAAGGAACTTCTTCATCTATGATAAAATTTGTTGAAAATTTGGGCTTAGATATAAATAAGTTGATTGGTTTGGGTTTTAATGGCTGTTCGACAATGGCAGGTCATCAAAATGGAGTGCAGACTAGGATTAGAGAAAAGTATCCTAAAGCTGTTTATTTCCATTCTGCATCTCACAGACTAAACTTAGTTATCAACGACCTTAACAATGACAAGGATAATCGTAACAGTATCAGAACGATAAAACATGTTCATTAGGTGTTTTAGAGAAAGTGTATTACATAGGAAAACAATAGCTACATTCCAATATTCTGTGAAACGAGATGGTCACCCAAATATACTTCAATCAGATTATTCAAAGAAAACTTCTTGGCAATTAATGCTAGTCTCAATAATCTTGCAAATAACCGTGATGTCAACCACCATAGTAGATTCCAAGCTAGCCAACTAGACAGCGCAACATCAACAACTGCATTTATTAATTGTTTACACATTATATCAAGATATTCGCCATGTTTAGAACCAATAGTAAACAAAACTTCAGAATACTGATACGGGTTTCCAGATAGACATGTCAACAATGACCTGCTAGCCAAATCTGACAAGATAGAGAAAGCTACACCGGCTTTGCAAACATTTTCGAGGATGTAAAACAAGATTGTAAGGAACTTGATATTGATATAAGAGTCCCAAGAATGGTTGGAAAGCAGACCTACAGATGCAATGTCGATGTTCAGTACTCATCTCCCAAAGATTATTTCAGAGTGGCAATTTACGTTCCCTACATGGATTCTATAATCATGTCACTTACCACAAGATTCG
Organism: Adranes taylori; assembly: GCA_009867245.2. NCBI lineage: Eukaryota > Metazoa > Arthropoda > Insecta > Coleoptera > Staphylinidae > Adranes > Adranes taylori. The sequence goes on from WYDF02071142.1 coordinate 5,211, forward strand.
AAAAGACTAAAGTGATACCTTTTAAAGGTAGATTTTTTCACCCCTATTTAATGAAAAAGGAGAAGAAAGATCATTACTTGAGAGACATGAAAAGTTTACAAAAGTTTTAGCAACTCGACAACTTGGAAGCAGAAGCCAGATTATGGTATGGCGTCTGGGCAAATAAGGAGTGTATCGAAAAAGCAAAGCTCCATGAAATATTACCAGAAACAATGTTCTACTCGGCAGTAGGGAGAATTCTTATATTCTATCTAACCATACCTCCAACAACTGGCACCGTAGAACGTTCCTTCAGCACACTTCGTAGAGTAAAAAGGTAATTCAAAAGCACTAATGGGGAGGACCGTATGTCAAACTTGTCCATTCTCAGTGTCGACAGAAATAGAGCGAACTCCTCTGGTTTCGAGGAAAAAGTGATCGATTTGTTCGGCAGAAAGAAAAGAAAGTTAGAGTTCGCTGTTTCAAATAAATATTAGTGTCAAATTTAAATATGTAACTAAACTTATACATAATAATATATCTTACAGTTTTCTTTTCTGATAAGTATCAACGTGGACTGTCAAATCATGTAAGGGTACATGTTTAATTTATTTTGTGCATTAAAAAATGACTGTTACTTACTCACCTACTGCTTATATGTACTTTATGTAGATCTACTGATCTAAAGTAATTTGTAACCATACGGTAACCATACTCTAGGAAAAAAGTTCTATTTTTTCCTAGAGTATGGTTACCGGAGTCTAATATTGACAGACAATATTTTTTTCGGAACTTTTTTATGTAGGGTTACCAACCGTACTTTTTAAAGAGTACATGTACTCTTTTTGGCAAGTAAAATTATATACTCTTGCTATATAAAATGTACATGTACTCTTTTCGGAAAGTAAAATTATGTACTCTTGTTATATAAAATATATGTACATTTTTTTTTAAAGAAATGTGTTCTTTTTGGGTTGGGCCGAGTTGGTATCCTTATTTTATTAGCAAAATTTTTTCTACCCAATTAAGAAGTTTAATAAATAATTTTCTTTTAATTTGATTAATTGATCTTTTTTGCTCCCGTACTCATGTAGTACATTTTTGTAGCATATTATCATTGAATAATAAGAAGGAATCAATATAAGGGCACAATACATAACACAAATAGCAATTACAAAGTTATAAATAAAAATATGTCGCTTGCTACTTTCATGTCTTACAAATACTTGTACACCTATATTTATATATTACTCCCCTAACACATTGTAGTTTTGAACAGAATGAATTGAAAAGATTACATATTTATTCTAAACATTGTAATAAACGTGGCAATATTGCGTACGGAGATAATGCATGCTCGCTCTCTTATATGCAACTCTCATGCACACTTAATAGTTCAGCTGTTACAAAACATGTAAACATAACCTTACTGGCCTTCTCAGACATTCTTGGAAACAATTGCGCTAATTTTGCATATAAAACTAGTAAATAAATAATTATGCAAAACGATATAAACAAGCGTGCCAGTATGTAAAACGAATGCATCGATGTTGTTTATTTCAAGTTTTGCCATGACATGCTAATAATCGTTAATAAATGTTAATTTTAATATGCTGTAAATCAGCTACCGCTAGTTGAATTGTTTCTAAGGTAACCAGTAAATAATTCTATCGATTTAACATTTCGACAAGAAGGAAAAATGCTTACAAAATTCATTGTGCTTGCTTAAAAATCGTTAGTGTATATTTGAAAGTGTTAATAACAAGTGCTTAACCATGTCGTCTTGCAACACGCGAAATAAAACACAAACGGCCGTCACACCGACTTCAGCATTAACCGATGAATGCTATAATAATGTAGTTCAACCACTGTTAACCGATTTGTACCAAATAACAATGGCATATGCTTACTGGAAGGCAGGTAAAGCTAATGATAAGGCTGTTTTCGAAGCGTTTTTCCGTAAAAATCCATTCCATGGCGAATTCGCTATTTTTGCAGGCCTAGAAGAGTGCTTGAAGTTTTTGAAACATTTTAAATTCTCAACCAAAGATATAGAGTACCTGCGACAAACTTTATCTCCCCAAATAGAACCGGAGTTCTATCAGTATTTGGCGGGTTTAACAGCAAATGATGTGACGCTAAGAGCTATGGAAGAAGGTACTGTTGTATTTCCAAAAATACCATTATTAATTGTTGAAGGACCATTAATTGTATGTCAATTATTAGAGACAACTTTACTGAATTTAGTAAATTATCCAAGTTTAGTGGCAACGAATGCTGCTAGATATAGGATGGCTGCAGGTGATATTAGTTTATTAGAATTTGGATTAAGAAGAGCTCAAGGACCAGACGGCGGTTTATCAGCTTCGAAGTATTGTTATATGGGTGGTTTCGACGGTACGAGTAATGTTTTAGCTGGTAAATTGTTTGGTATACCTGTAAAAGGTACTCATGCGCACTCTTTTATAACTTCGTACGCATCTAGAAGTGAATTGGGCTCAGTTACGTTAAAACATAAAAATGGAACATGTAATGGAGACCTTTTGAAATTATCACTAGCATGGAGAGATCGGTTAGTTGGTTTATCCAAAATGGGAACAGCTGATGAAGCAAATGAAGGTGAATTTACTGCTATGATATCATATGCTATAGCATTTCCTGATGGTTTCTTAGCATTAGTAGATACTTATGATGTTAAAAAGAGTGGCTTACTCAATTTCTGTTCTGTAGCTTTAGGTTTAAACGAACTAGGTTATAGAGCCTTAGGCATACGTATAGATAGCGGAGACCTAGCTTATTTATCGAAATTAGCGCAGAATTGTTTTACTTTAATCAGTACAAAATTTAACGTTGCTTGGTTTAAAGATCTTTCTATTACTGCTTCAAATGATATCAATGAGGAAACTATATTAAGCCTAAATGAACAGGGACACAAGATTAGTTGTTTCGGAATCGGTACACATATAGTCACATGTCAGAAACAACCTGCTTTGGGCGGTGTTTATAAAATGGTTGAACTCAATGGACTACCACGAATCAAATTAAGCGAAATGGTTGAAAAGATAACTATTCCAGGTTGTAAAAATGCTTATAGATTGTATGGCGAATCTGGAGAAGCTTTAATTGATCTATTACAACGTTCACATGAGTCTGAACCAAGAGCACATGAACGTATTTTATGTCGACATCCATTTCAAGCGGCGAAGCGTGCTTACGTCACAGCTGCACGCGTTGAGGTATTGCATAAGATCTATTGGTCAGGAGGTCAGATACTTCAGCGATTGCCAAATTTACAACAGATTAGAGAACGTGTACGTTCCACACTGAATAGTATCAGGGGTGATATTAAGCGATATTTGAATCCAACACCATATAAAGTTTCTGTTAGCGATGCATTGTACACTCATTTGCACGATATGTGGGATAAGAATGCTCCGGTGGGTGAGTTATCATAGCATAAGTGGGGTTAGTGTTCATTTTTTGATTTTTCTTATTTGTTCATAGTCTTTATTAATTAATCTTGTTACTTTGTTTATATGTTTATATATTTTACATTTTTATACTATGCGTTTTAAAAGGAAAATATGGCAATCGATTTTTGTAACATACATTAAAAATGCCTCACTTGCCTGGAATTAAATGAAACATACAGAAGCACATAAAGCTTAAATTAGGATTGTAATCATGTTACTTAGTTCACAAATTGTTAAATTTAAATATCGTTTAATATGAAGATAGAAATAAACAATATATTTGATTTAAAGCTTGAAGTTTAATCATGTGTTTGTATATTTAAAGATAAATCTTATCTATAAAGAGGGTATATTATTTTATCTATATTGATAAATTTATTATATTAAATAAACATGGGAATCAAATCGATGTTTTTAAATCAGTCTGATTAGATATATTATTCATTAGTTCTTGGTTAGCGTTCACTAAGGCTACGGTCACAGTAGAACCGACAACGGGCATCAGACTTTAAAATGGTTTAAAAGTGACCGATGAGGACCGGTCACTATGCATACGACAGATCATTTTATTTAGTAGTGTCGTTGAAAAGATTTGCTACTGAATTGCCAACAGTTGTGACAATTACGCGTTTACACTGACAGTTGCTGTCACACTATCAAGGCCATTGTAAGTACTGTCTTGACAGTTACCTTCGTTCAAACGATGACAGAATTCACGACAGTTGATGTTGCGATAGCTACTGTCGTGATTTCTGCTATCGTGTGAATTGGCTTTATAATATGTAACACCCTCGATATTGCATAAACTTCGTCGCCCTGCTACTAATGTAGTCAGTTTTTCACAATCCATTTATATACCGTCAAAGAGCCTAACTTTGGACAATTTTGAAGTTCCATATGCTGTAACTTTTGTCTTAAGATATAATTGACAAGATTATCTACGTCATACAATTAGTATCTACATAATTGAATATTTCAAACAATTATTTTTTTGTAGTAGTTTTCAGCTAGCATATCATTTTCATCCCCTTCAGTTTGTTTTTTTAAGGTATCCCATGTTACCATACAAGTCGGGATTACATGGGACATTGGTAGGACAATAAGTAATTCGCACTGTATAAGAAACTACAGGTCAAGATGGCCCTTCCTATGCACAACATGGGACAATGTAAATAATTTTTAAAATATTTCGGTCAATTTTGATAAATAAAAAGTGAATTAATTGCAACATACATTGAAAGTAAACGGGTGAAATTAAATTGTTTATTTAGATAAAAATGTTTACAAATATGTAAAAAACTAGGCCCATACATATTTCGTAAATTCTTTATCATCCAACGTATGCTTATTCATAAATCTGTTCAATACAAACAGCAACTCTTCCCCGGACAATACTGGTTGATTCCAATTGCACAAAGTATAGCTAAAACTATCTTTAGCTTGTCCAAATAAGATAAAACATATATCTTATATATTTGAACTTATATTTATATGCGAAATTAAAGTGGAAAAATTTTACTAACTCATGATAAAGATCTTCTTTTCGCCGTTCCGCGGACTCATTCTGCACAACTTTGGTTGGCTCCCAGTCGATGTAGGGCGTGTAAATAAAGCCTTTGCTTTATTTACACTTTTTCTAGTAGTTATCAGAAGCTTGTCATATTCCTGCAAATCAACTATGCTTTTTCCTGGTTGAAAAGTCAGTTTCTTCTTTCTTTGGCGTAATTGTTGAGTTTCTTTTTTTTTCTACTCTCAAGAAACGAGCTAAATGTAGCTACCCAGTCAGATTTGTTCTGCTCATCAATAGCAATTGTTTTAGGCAATCTTTTTATAACCTCTTGCCGATCTAGAGGCCTAGAGGCCAGCTAACACCTTGTTTTTGGTATTTTCAGCATCATTTTTAATAGACGAGGAAACTGCTGATCTGTTGGAATCTATTCATGATTTACTAGTTTCCATTCGGTTAGAATGGATCGCCATTTAGTCTTTAGTGGTTTAAAATATGGCACAGTCACGTCTAAAGGCTGGCATATATCTGTAATATTTTGAGGAAGTAATATAAATGGCATGCTTTTTTCAGTGCATGTTTCTAATACCCATGGAGAAATATAACTTGCTAAATTATCTCCTATGACGACTTTAGGAATAGTTTCTTCAAATTTGGAGAAATATGTTAGAATGATAGCGCGAAACCAGTCCTCAAATATTTCCATAGTTAACGATCTACTCTTGCTTCTGTTATAAATAGTTCCGATGGACGGACCACCTTTGCACCATGTTGTATAAAGGTGATCTACCTTGTATGTTATATATTGAGGTAATAAATAACCACTACCTGAAGCTGCAAACATCACTGATCTCGCTTTTGACGAGTCCATGATCCTCTCGGGATGACGGCAGCCACGTCTGACTATTACGTTCCGTCATCCAGGATTACATGTGAAGTTAGTTTTTTCATAATTAAATATTAAATCAACACCTTCTAATGTTTTAGCGAGCTCGTCAAAATTACTGTTTATCACACCTTTACTAACGCTTCCCCGAGACCTGGCATATTATTTTCAAACCTTTTTTCGCTTATGCCATTTTGCAATAGTATTTTCATCGTCTAAGAAAATTGGCGCTCTACAACAAATTGAAGCTGCAAAACTGATCTTCCTTTTCTCACTTCTGCAAGTGCTTTTTGTAGTTGAGAATCTATCTAATTTTGATATGGGTGAGGTTTTTTTCGCGGCTTGTGTGGCATACTTGAAACTTGAAAGAACTGTTTTTAAATGAAATATAT